>JAOTRH010175667.1:0-12212 GCA_034768845.1 Heliamphora exappendiculata | reverse complement strand
AATTTGAGAAAATAAAACTTTATTAAAATGGTAAATTACACTGACCTCCCCTGAGGTTTTTGAAAAAAATAGAAATCTCCCCCGTGATTTCAAAAATATCACTAATCTCCCATGAGGTTTCAATTTTGCAACAAATTAACCCAATTATTAAAATTTTCGTTAAGTGTAACGGAAACCACTACCCCACTGTCCACGCCGTCCCTCTCCTTTTTTAGCTCTCTCTCTCTCTCTCTCTCTCTCTCCCTGCATCTCTTTCTCTTTCTCATCTCTCTCATGCATAAAAGGAGAAAAAAACAAAGAGAAGAGAGACCATGCCCCTGACCCTTCTACCACATCGCAGGCCACCTCCGGCGCCGTTGTCACAGCGGCCCACGTCGACCCCCACCCTCGGCGATCCCGTCAGCACCCCACCCGACTGTCGGCTCTCTTCTCTCTCTCTCGGTCTCTCATATCTCTCTCTGTATATATATATATATATATATATATATATATATATATCTGTTTGTGTGTGTGTATACATATGTGTATATATATTGACAGAAAGAGAGAGATGTGAAACAGATAGATGAGAAAGAGATGCAGAGAGAGAGATATGTGTTCCTCACTTCCTCTTCCTTTAGCCCCTCTCTTTCCGCCGCCGCTAGCATTTTCCTCCCCGCGAACGTCTTTCGCCGTTGTCGTCGTCTTCTTCCTATCGCCTCACCTTCCACCTCTTCACTTTCATCACCATCATCCCTGCACCCGTCGTCCCCGCTGTTGTTATCGCCATAGTCGCATCGTCGTCGTCGCCGCACCGCCGTCGGTGAGCGCTGTCACCACCTCCACCACTCTGCACCACCGTCTTCCGTCACCGCCGTCTTCTGCCTCCCCCGTCTCTCGCCTATTTGCCGCCATTGCCGTTGACTACTCGACATCATCGATCATCCTATATATACACATATATACACACGCACACACACACACACACACACACACATATATACATATATATATACAGAGAGATATATGAGAGACTGAAAGAGAGAAGAGAGCCGACGGTGGCTTGGGGCAGCGACGGGATCGCTGACGGAGGTGGTCGGCGTGGGCGGCGGCGACAACGGCGCTGGAGGTGGCCGACGGTGTGGTAGAAGGGTCAGGGGCGTGGTCTTTCTCTTCTCTTTGTTTTTTTCTTCTTTGATGCACGAGAGAGATGAGAAAGAGAAAGAGATGCAAAGAGAGAGAGAGCCAAAGAGGGAGAGGGAAGGCGTGGACGGTGAGGTAGTGGTTTCCGTTACACTTAACGAAAATTTTAACAATTGGGTTAATTTGATGCAAAAATAAAACCTCAGGGGAGGTTAGTGGTATTTTTAAAACCACATGAAAGATTTCTATTTTTGTCAGAAATCTCATGGAAGATCAGTGTAATTTACCCTTATTTAAATTAAAAGCCAAACATTCCATTTCATTGTAAAAGATGGAAATACTTGAAAGCATTTTGCTTGCAAAATAACCCTCCAAATAAGACGATTAATGTTAAAAAGAATGCCTCAAAGAAACCAAACAAAACTCTTTTTTATAACAAAATTTTCGTAGAATCCTGCCCAGCAAAGACCGTTCGAGTGATGGGCTAGCCACCCGAGAGCAAGATAAGAAAAGAATTGAAAAAATTTTGAAGTGTTGGAAAACAACGAAAGCTTCTCATCCTTTGAACAATGTTTTTATTAGACAAAACATGAAGTTAAAACATATGTTCAACATTGAAATAACTTCCAACCACTCAAAAACTTCAATTCCAACATTTTAAACTATAAAATATAATACGAAAACTTAGGAATAAACCCGAAAGCATACCCAATGCTTTCACATGTATAGAATTCATGAGTATATAGCCTTAGAGTCTTACAAAATGAATTTCTACCAATCCAAATACATTCTTCCAATGTACCAAAGAATTACATTTATACTAAACAACTCTCAAAACATTTTTCCACGACTCTAGATGATCTAAAACAAAACATCTCAAGAGGTCACCACGACTGCTCTTCTCATTTGACCACGTGCTTCTCGTTATCACCTGAAATGTATTATATAACATGAGCTGAGGCTCGTAGAAAATAGACTAGAAATGAACTAATCCTAACACAGATAGCACACATTTTTAGTTTCTCTCGGAAACATGGATGGGTGGGCCGCCCAAAGCACGCTTTTACAAGAATTGGCCCAATGGAAGGGCTTACCATGCATTGCGCAAATTTTTGATCTTTTACCGAGGAGCTACTCGAGCCCAATTTAATTATCCAATCTAATCATACGGTATCTTAATTAGATCATTTGCGTTAAAACTAACACGAGTCCAACCCGAACATGGTTCTTCTCGCCAACACCCAACACACTTAGGGTTAAGCCATTAAACACACACTTTGATTCTCATACATTTTACATACATGTCTAATTAATCCAAACCCCTAACAAATGATCACATCATTTTCACATTTCACAAAAATTAACATGATTTATTCAAAATCCCAAACCCATCAAGTCATGGTTTTTCCCTTTCATCAAAATTCAAAAAATTTATGCACAAATAGGTTAATACAACCTCCAATATACCGAAATTTAAGTAAATTTTATCATTTGAACTCTCCAACCCAAAATCCCTCAATTTTGTTCAAGATTTAACCCAATCAAAATCCTAAGTTCTCATTTTCCAAATTAATGTGTGTCCAACAACGATAACAATATAGATTTAACAATGTGTATATATATAGACACACACATACACACACACACAACAATATATACAACTCATATATATACCAAGATCAAGATTAATCTTAGATCCTACCTATTGAATGACAAATCCACAACAACCAAAACCTCCAATCCGTTCAGCGAAATGGAGCTTCCAATGCGAGGATTAATTCTCCAACAACATATAATTGGGAGGAAAGCAAGAGGAATCTATCAATGAAGTGTATAATGAGCTCAAAAATGCTCTAAAAGAGTTCTAGGGTTGGGGTTTTGGGCCTTTAGAGAGAGAGGGGGAAGAAGAAATGAAAAACAAAACCCCTACTTGTGACTCTTAAAAACCTTTGTCGACTCACCGCTCGAGCGATGCCAGGTCTGCTCGAGCGGACTCCTGCTGAAGCTAATCCGAAGAAATAAATTAAATATGGTTCGAGTTTTAATCCAAACACTCCAAAACTCATCCAAACAACTCACAATAATTGTTCTTATGTAATACCTAGCATACAATTATCACCATCCCTCATTATCATCATAAACTTTTAGTTCTTTCACAAAATCAAACATTTTTCTACTTCCCACCAAAAGTCCCATAACAAGTTTTAATTTAATCCTCAAAAGAAAAGGGACCGGGTCCCTACAATCTCCCCCCTTAGAAAATTTTGTTCCCGAAATTCAACACTAAAACTCGATTCAACCGATTTTCCATCAACCACTAACAATCTCCAAAACAAGACTTCACAAATCCGTTCAACGATAGAGATGCTGACGCATCTTACACCCAAGAATGACGCACCACAACATAAACATGTCTTCAAGAGATAAACATTTATACCAACTGCTCTCGCAAAGAAGGGTTTCACTAACACTAAGGTTATCCACATGTTGTCGAATCGAGATTCAACTCACGCCATCGAGGCACTGAAACACAACTCACACTGAACGTGACCAACTCAAATGATCAAACCCATAGCATGAAACTAATCCACAACTAAAACTGGTTTCAAACACTCTTCACTTTCTATTCATAAGGACTAAGATTCCTGTTTGAACTTCCACAAACTAGCTCATCCACATCTTGAAATGCACACCGTGGACTACTTTCATAAGCCCTAACACACATTGTCAGCGTTTGAGATTGCTCATAAGGATTCACAAGCAACATACCCAAAATCTTGTTGAAGTCCTCATGATTGACTGATGAGTACAGAACTCTAAATCATATCATCACTCTACGTACGTCAGTAACACCACCACTAAAGCCGAAGATATGCTCATTCTCAAGCAGAGACAATAAACATCTAATTCTAGAAGAAGGAACTCACTCAGCTCATAGAAAACTCAAAATAACACATTTTCTTCTCATGATTTGCACAAATATTCTATCTAAACCTTCACCCTCTATCGATCCTCAATTTGTTCCTCAACCCACACATTAACAATTCTCACTTCACGATATTACTAGGTGTCACGTCACTGTCAAGACCAAGATTCTATACAATTGAGATTACCATCCTAGTGTTATAACCATTAAGAGTAATACTGCTACATGAACTTAATGAGCTATCTGGGCTAAACATGCCACGTAGGCTAAACAAATATCTAAATCACACGATTAATAGTGCCACACAGGCTAAACATTCCATTGGTATATACTTACCTATCCGAATCCAAATCACATTACCCGTTACAGCACAAGGCACATATATAATCTCACATTTTACCATCAAACCTCTGACTCCTAATTGATTATTCAACCTCTAACCAATTGCAATTAATCCCATTTAGATTAACCCACACTTATAACGTGAACATTTGCCCATTGTAGTCATAACATTCCACACTTAGTCGGTCATTAAACTCTAGACAGTCACCAACCATACCATTTGTCAATACTTGCATATACACCCACGTCTTTCTTTTCTATCCATAACACATGTATAACAATTCTCTATCTGGATAGTACTAACACATAGTTCTAAGATCCCTCACCAACATCACTCCACCCATTCATACCTTTCATTGCTAGCACTCAAACACTTAATCCCTCAATGTATTCATACTAAGCTGTCACGTAACATCACCAAAATTAATGAGAACATGACCCCTCTCAACTTCTCCCAAACAGAACTTAAGCACCCTCACGTTAGAGAACTCCTTCTCTACGCATCCAAGACTTTCATGCTCTAATTTAAACCAACAAGTTGGCTCTAAGAGGCCACATCGACGAAGGATTATCAAACTCAACTTTTTTGAAACTCACACCTAAACCAGATTCCCTTAATAACCTCAAACTCGATTGCATGTAACTTGCATCCTTACCATGAGTGGGTAATCGAACATCGATTATGATGAAACTGAGTAGTTTTTAAATGCGGCACAAAATGCAAACTGAAACTCGTAATGGACTATCATGGTCCCACAAGGCTAATAAAACGATCACAGAAACATCAGCAAAAAATCTTACTTGGACAAAAGTTAAAGATATCATTACTCTCACACTAACGAGAATATGCCTTACATAACTATCATACAACCTTTGAGTTATCGCTGCAGACGTAGGTTTTATACCTTAACACTAACTCCTCCTTTAAAAAAGGGATAGGCGCTCTAGGTTTATTAACCCGATATCTCAAGGGGCACAACCCAAACTCTTATACTCATAGGGTAGAGCAAATAAATTTTCACCAAGATGCTATGAGAAACTAGCCCTACACTCACACGATCATGATGGTACAGATTTACAAGGCACAACTAAAAGGACCACAATAAGGGTACAAGATTCATGGAGAATGTAATCTCCTCAAGAAAACACCAAAATTAAGAACCCATCAAAAGGTCCCAGCATTCACATCCAAAAAGAATAAAACAGCTTACACATGATAACCCTCGACAAGGTAGGTCAACCAGAGACTCCCACTCACTATCACTACCTCCTAGGGTAACCATTAAATACTTAGTTCAGGACAACACTATCCACCTGTCCTTAAAATGACATTGAACTTCACCGTACCAGATGTTGTCGACCCCAATCACGATGATTATACCACTCAACGCACTAAGTTCTTAAACTCAGACCCTGCTAATACACACCCAATACTGTTAGCTTCCTTATACCCCAAACAATGCGTCTTGCACGTCTACAAGTTCTTCACCGGGTATACACAAGGGCATAACACTACGCATTCACATCACGCCAGGGCCTCACCTCACAAGGTTGTGCTACACTAACCTGACTCCGAACAAGTAAACAGCAACTGCATTACAGCCTTGAGCTTATTACTTAGGCCAACCCATAAGGAAAACATAAGGCGCTCAATCGAGAGAGACCAAATTTGAGACTTCTCATCCAAAGTTACCCATCACCCCCACGACTATACAAACATCATTAGCACTCTGTTGTTTGAGCCTAAGAACGACTGTATACAGTTTAGATATAATGATTTTCACATGTCAACCCTAAGCCACTCAAACTATTAAGGCACAATGTTCAACCTTACTACTCCATGCTTCACCCCTAAGGGTAGACAACATAACCACATCTACCCCATAGATCAGAACACAAACAACCGCTATTCCCTTAAGGGGCATCACACCCATCCTAAAACAATCGAGCCAACTACGCCAACAACATCTATCATGGGCCTTTCAAGTCTTGTGCATTTATCACTTACAAGGAAAACACTAAAGCGGCCATGTCGTCACGTGAAAAGACTTGACACTATCCACATCTCAACCTCACCCAGTTACATATCCACGTTCTCATTAATTATAGCTCATGAGCACAACCTCATAACAGAAGGACAACAATTAAATCCACAAGCCTTTACTCCCGTGAAATTCCCAAATGACCTGCAATCATCGCATATCAGAATCATAACCAAAACCAACACACATCCCAACCTATTTACAACTTCATTGTTAACCCACCAAGTACACCTCTATGCTACATGTCTGTAACTCAACTCCTAAATTTTAATAAGGAGCATAACTTAACAACAAGCTAGGGAAAAGACATAAGGGTTATCAAACAAGCTTTCAAAGCAACCAGGCATTACTATGACTACCAATAACACCCCACAGGACAAGGGATACCCCCAAGGTCGTTTAAGTCTAAAAATTCAAAATACTTTAGGCTAATGATTATTATGCTTGGATCCACTATATTCATGTCTATACCCCATTCTCGAGTACACGGCTCAAGACATAGCATGGTTCATGACGTACATAACCTCAACACGCTCAAAACCATATCACACAAGAATTTAAACAGAGGGGTATTACCACCATCACATAACACAATCATAACAAATGATCTCCGAAGGGTCCTAACATTCTATCACACCTAATCATAAGGTTACTAATAGTACAACTCACCTCCTTGTGGCACTATACCATACGATTCGTTCTCAACAAAGGACCAAACAATTACTTATACCTCAATAGCACTAGGACAACACCCTGATCATACGAGAATACAACCGACAACAGACTAATGCCAACACTAGTTCATGCAGTTATCGTAGCATGCAACAAATTCTACTTTGCCCAAAGACGATCGGCACTCAAGTCATGAGTTCAATTCCATAGCAATCAACAAAATCGAGTCGCACTCCCATGACCCCAACCACGGTATCGCCCTAGCCCTATAGGCATAACTTCTATATAAAGGGCATTATAAAACTCATCAACATTAAATCCAACTTAGCATTTCTTCCTAGAGGATGTTCGCCTTCCTCACTCTAACATTTAATACTCTAAAACCGCGTAAAAACAAAGATCATTAGTAGATCACGTCACATCAACATGTATCCATATACCGAGGAGAACCCTTAAGAATGACACACAAATCCTTTCATGTTAGAATGGACGTCGATCAAATACCTTTTTAACTCGAACACCGAACTAGCTGACCGGACGCCTAAGGGAAAAACACATCATCCCAAATATCCAACCTCCATACCCATATACCACGTAGCATGCAAATATCAAGTCACTTTGCATATCTATCATGCGAACACACCAACACATGAATGTCACACATCAATACAAACTCTCATGCAATAGATTAACTATTCTCACGGCTCCTAGGTATTCGAATCTAGAACTCTAATACCAATCTGTCACGCCCCGAGAATGTAACTATAAACCCCTGCGATATAAATTTGGGTTATGATTAGGTGGGTTATGCAACCGGGTCAAAACAATTGAAGGTAATCAAACTTTATTTAAATTAAAAGTCAAACATTCCGTTTAATTGTAAAAGATGGAAATACTCAAGAACATTTTGCTAGCAAAATAACCCTCCAAATAAGGCAATTAATGCTAAAAAGGATGCCTCAAAGGAACCAAACAAAACTCTTTTTATAACAAAATTTTGAAAAATCCTGCCGAGCAAAGACTGCTCGAGCGGTGGGCTACCCGAGAGCAAGATAAGAAAAGAACTAAAAAAATTTCTTAGTCTTGGAAAATAACCAAAGCTTCTCATCCTTTCAACAAGGTTTTTAATAGACAAAACATGAAGTTAAAACATATGTTTCACATTGAAATAACTTTCAACCACTCAAAAACTTGAATTCTAACATTTTAAACTATAGAATTTCATACGAAAACTATAGAACAAGTCTGAAAACATACCGAACTCTCTCACATGCATACAATTCATGAGTATATGGCCTTAGAGACTTACAAAACGAATTTCTACCAAACCAAAGACATTCTTTTAATGTATTAAGGAATTACATTTATACTAAACAACTCTCAAAACATCTTTACATGACTCTAGATGATCTAAAACAAAGCATCTCAAGAGGTCACCACGACTGCTCTTCTCATTTGGCCATATGCTTCCCGTTATCACCTGAAATGTGTTATACAATATAAGTCGAGACTCGTAGAAAATAGACTAAAAATAAACTAATGCATATAGTTTTGTGAAATGCGGCACAATGTTTATATCCAAAAATTAATTCCACTTTCAAACAAAATCTCATTCACATAATCGGGTTTTCACATGCAAACCCACTTCATTTTCAAACACAACACCATAGTTTCAGTCTCCCATTTTCTTATCATTTTCAACCCGTTTCAAGTGTTCACAATTCCCAATTTCATCTAAACTTTCCACAAATCTAAAAGTTTTCATACGTTCAGTTACTCGTAACCGTTTTAACCAAGGTATTGCAAACCCAATTCGATTCATGATTTTCAAACTTTTAATTTCTCTCAATCATTAACTAAGGTTTTTCAAACCCACACCAATTCTTGATTTAATTAAGTACTAAAGCCCGGACGACGCCTATAGACCTAGGCATAGTTATGACAATCAGGCCACGCGAGGCCCAATGGATAAATACCCATTCTATAGCCCGACACGAATAGTACACATTTTTTATTTTTTTTGAAAACATCAATAGATGGACCACCCAAAGCACGCTTCTACAGGAATTAACCTGATGGAAGAACCTACCATACATTGTGCAAGTTTTTGGCCTTTCATTGAGGACCAACTTAAGCCCAACTTAATTATCCAATCCAATCATACGGTACCTTAATTAGATTATTTACGTTAAAGCCAATACGAGTCCAACCCAAACATGGTTCCTCTCGCCAACACCCAACACATTTAGGGTTAAGCCATTAAAAACACACTTTGATTCTCATACATTTTATATTCGGATTTAATTAATCAAAATCCCCTACCAATCATCACATGGTTTTCACATTTCACAGAAAATCACATGATTTATTCAAAATTCCTAACCCGTCAACTCATGATTTTCCTCTTTCATCAAAATTCATGAGATTTATGCACAAATAGGTTAATACAACCTCCAATTTATCAAAATGTGAGTCAATTCCTTCATTTGAACTCTCCAACCCAAAAATTCTCAATTTTGTTTAAGGTTTAACCTAACCAGAATCTTAAGTTCTCACTTTCCAAATTAATGTGTTTCCAACAATGACAACAAGGTATATTTAACATAAATCATGCATAAACACAAGATTCAATCATGCTTTATCCTCATACGCAACCTAGGGTTTCAAAATCAAGGTTTTCCACACAACTCATATACGTATACAATAACATATACAACTCATATACATACTAAGATTAAGATTAATCTTAGATCTTATCTCTTGAATAACAAATCTACAAGAAACAAAGCCTAGCAAGCTCCAACGACCAAAGCCTCCAATCCATTCTTTGAAATGGAGCTTCCAACCCGTAGATTAATCCTCAAATGGCTTATAATCGAGAGGAGAGCAAGAGGAATCCATAATGGAGTGTATAAAGAGCTCAAAAATGCTCATTATACACTCAACTTTTAAAAGCCCCACCCGCAACATTTAAAAGCCTCTATCGACTCACTACTCAAGCAGTGCCAGGTCCACTTGATCGGGCCCCCACTAAAGCCAATCCAAAGAAATAAATTAAACATGGTTCGAGTTTTAATCCAAACACTCTAAAACTCAACCAAACAACTCATAATAGTTGTTCTCATGCAATACCCAGCATGCAATTGTCATCATCCATCATTATCATGATCAATTTTTAATTCTTTTACAAAATCAAACACATTTCTACTTTCCACCAAAAGACTCATTTAATTTAATCCTCAAAATGAAAGGAACTGGGTCCCTACATATCCCATCAGGGCCAAACAAAAAAGCAAGAAGGGACAGCTCAAGCGCCCTGATTGAAATGGGCGACGAGCCTTCCCACCCCTAAGAAGCAGTCAACACGATCTTCAAAGAGCGAATTTATAAAATCCTCCCTCAGATTAGAGACAGATCGTATTTTTCTTGGCCACCAAGGATATCCAAAGAGGCTATAATTCAGCCTTAAAGAAGGGGATAAGATAGAGATGGTTGTACTACAAAGAAATGGGGAACAAAACAAAAAAGTGCAAGGCACTTAAGCAAAACTTGGAGGATTTTGTAAATCAGGGTCACCTATGGGAGTTCATTGGTGAAGACACTGCCAAAGAGAAGCCCGTTGAAGCTCCTTAGGTTGAGCAAACACCAAGGCCAGCCCATTGCAGAGTCAACAACATGATCCACGGATGGTGGACCCAGAATAGAAGAATGCGATTTGAAGAAAGATGTAGAGATTGAATTACATGAGGAAAGTGATGAAGGTTGAGGTTGACAGTAAGAGACCAAAAGTTGAGGTACAATCTAGTAGATTTCCTTCACTGAAGAATATTCAAAGAGGGTGCAACACCCTAATAACGACGCCCTGGTAATATCTCTTAATCTCCTCCAATTTAATGTCAAAAAGATACTTGTTGATCAGGGAAGTTCAACCAAAATTATGTACTATGACCACTTTAAGAAGCTCGAACTCAGCAAAAGGGATCTAACCTTGGCCCGTACACCGCTCATTGGATTCAATTCATAGCCAATGTGGTCTATAGGGCGATTCGTAGTGCTAGTCAAGTCAGGAGCGGTAGAGGTCCTAACCAACTTCCTAGTGGTGGATCTGTCATTAGCCTATAACACCATCATGGGTCGAATTGGGTTTCATGAATTGAAAGTCATCCCCTCCATTTCCCATCATATGTTGAAGTATCCCACAAATGATAGAGTAGAGGTGATTCATGAGGACTAGGCTACCTCCAAACAATACTTCGTCGCAGCCCTTCAGGCCGAGCTCTCTACCAAATATGTTAGACTAATCAAAGTTTCTGATTAGCCCATTCTAGAAGACGTCAGAGGGGAAGTAAAGGACAAAATAGTAAAAGTTCTTCAATCTATCCCAGTCGATCCCATCGACTCATATAGGTTTTCCTTACCTAGCTCAACCATGACCGATCAAGAAAATACAGAATTACTCCAGCTACTGCAAAGGAACATTGAGATGCTCATTCTTAGACTCCATATGGTATGCCAGGCGTCAATCCATCTTTCATCTGTCATGCCTTAAACGTCAATCTAGCCCATATGCTAGCCAATGAGAAGAGCAGGGGTTCGACCCCTCATCATACTGAGGTCGTGGTGAAGGAAGTAAGCAAGTTGTTAGAAACAAATGCCATTAGGGAGGTCCAATACCCTGATGGGCTCTTCAATCGGGTCATAGTTGAAAGAAAAATGGCAACTTGAGGGTTTGTGTAGACTTCACAAGCCTTAACAAGGCATGCCCAAAAGACAGTTTTCTTCTGCCCAAAATTGACCATGTAGTGGACTCAACAGTCGGATACCAACAGATGAGCTTCTTAGATGCATATCGTGGTTATCATCAAATTTCCATGCTCGGTGCAGACCTAGAAAAGACATCTTTCATCACTCCACAAGGGACCTATTATTATAAGTTAATGCTGTCTGTACTTAAAAATATTGGGGCTACCTTTCAGAGAATGCTTAAAAAAATATTTGCAAGTGTCTTCAAAAAAATAATGGAGTCATACCTGAATGGCATGGTGGTAAAGTCCAAAAGATAGGAAGACCACCTCATTGACCTCCAAGGCATCTTTGATCTCCTCAAA
>JAOTRH010175666.1:0-43636 GCA_034768845.1 Heliamphora exappendiculata | reverse complement strand
AAAAAAAAATTATTATCCAATTAAAGACAATTATTTATAGGAAATGAATTATGAAAATCATCAAAATCAATTAAATAAGCTCTTGTGCTAACACCCAATTTGAGGATTCCATAATTCAGGTATTTTTGCTTAGATCCCCGGTCTTTCTAACCCCTATTCTCTCTTTTTTAGGGTGATCGAGTTACATTTAATCTCAATTTATATATTCCTTCTTATTTACATAGTTAATCTTGTCCTATTTAATTACTTTCATTTAGTTTAATCTTTTAATCGATTGCTTAATTTACACATTCAAACTAAGCACATTGTCATTCTCTTTAATATATTCATCAAATTAGTACTAATATAATTGAGCGATACGACTAAATAATGTCGATATTGTTATAATTCAAAGTACTCACATAAAAATGGTTGTAACCGTCAATATTACATCCATTTAATTCTAACATTTTTTTTTCTCTTTTCTTTTGTTTTATGCTAATTTCATGTTCTAGCATTCATTTTCTTTTCTTTTTCTTTAGTTAATCTAATTTTCCTTCCAATAGCATTCTATTTCCTTTTCTTTTATTTTCTTGTAATACTAGTTTAATGCTTCATTTTATTTTCTTCTTAGTTTAAAATTTCTTTTCTAGTTTTCATTTTCTATTTCTTTTTTTTTTTCTAATAGTAGTGTAATTTTTTTTTTGTAGCATTTTATTTTATTTTCTTTCATTGTTGCTTTGTTCTCCTTGGAATGTAGTACTATATTTTCTCTTACTATTAGTTTTAATTTTCTTGTAAAATTTCATTTAGTATTTCTTTCTTTTAAATCTTAATATTAATTTTCTTATAAAACTCAATTTTCTTTTCATGGTACCAATTTTATTTTTCTTTTCTTTTGTTAAACCCAAAAATCATAAAAATCTTTAAATCTAATTTTCTCTTATTATAGTAATTTTCTTCTCTTTTACTTTCTTTTTCTTTTACTTTCTTTTGTCTATTTTAAAACATAAAATGTAAATAGTTGAGTTTTTCCTTTTCAATAGTCAAATAACATTTTTCTAGCCTCATCATTTTAGCACGATTCTCTTTTACAAATTTTTTTTCATTTTCTTTACTTCTAAATCTTTAAGTTTAATTTCTTTGTTAGAAAATTTTCCCTTTAATATAGGAATTTCACATGCTTTCATTTTGGTTATACTTTTAATAGTTTAAGGATATACATGTTAGTTTTGTGTTGTACTTAAAATAGTTTAGCTTATTTTTGTAACAAATCATGTTTAGATAATTTTAACAACACTTTGCATATTTTTGTTCTTTTGTTCAAACCATACTAGTTTAGATTATTTTTATGAAAAATTACATACGGGTGTACTCCATGTATTCTTTAGTTAGAAATTGCATGCTGCAGGATTTAGGATTTTATCTATTTATTTGTTTGAATTCAGAGTGCTATGTACATACGTTATTTATTTTTCATATTTAATATTAGATGTTCTCTCTTTACCTCTGTTTTTTTTATTTGCATGCATTTGAGAAATTCTATTGAAAGAACCGATGATGATTAGTATAGGCTAACCTTATGGTTGGGCAAACGGGGTGCCTAACACCTTTTCCGATTCGTACATTAGCCCTCAAACCCTCTTTCTCTGGTTAACGCTTTTAAGATTAGTAGTCCTTTTTTTTCTTAGTTTTTCTCAAAAACTAAGTGGCAAATCTATTTTCAATAAAAAATGCAATTTTCAAATTTTGGCTTTCAAGGTTTTAAAGAATTTTTCTAAACATCTTTGAATTTTTTTATTTTTGAAATATTTTGCAAAAATCCTAAAATTCCAACACCACACCACCTGCCTAACAGCACGATTTTGATCCCCAAACATTTCTTTGAGGTTTGTCATCATGTCATAAGCACTAGGCATAGACTGATACTGATGCTGCAAAATATTTGACATTAAAACCAAAATATAACAGCGAGCCATCTGATTAGCTTTTTGCCACTTCTGATAGGCTTGGGTTTACCTTTCGGTAGCCCCCTCGTCAAGTACTGGTGGACATATCTCAGTTAAAATAAACTTATAATCTTTAGCAGTTAATACAATGTCCAACTTCTATTTCTAGTCAACATAATTTTGTCTCGTAAGTCTGTTTTCTTTGAGAATGGAAGTGAGTGGGTTGAAAGCCATTTTAATCCTCGGAATTACATAATTAAAATACCATTAATTATGACGAGCAAAACTTTGAATTCGTTTTAATTTGGTTCCCTATACCATTTTAAAATTAAATTCGCCAGCAGCCTGGTAACTTGAGAATAGCCTGCCTCGAGGGGAGGACGTCTACTATCCTTCATAAGACCAGACATGCTAATTACTTTTAATCTTATTATCTAGGCAACTGACCATGCCAAGTAAAATTAAATAGTTAACATAACTTCAGTCCAGTATATAACAGCAGTGACTCAGATTGAGAGGATACTATTATATACAACTAAGTGTTAATCATCACCTAATTCCAAATCAATCGCTTCGCAATGAATCCTTCAGATGGAGAAGTGATTCACACTAACAATTATCTAGAATTATCCCTAAAGGAGGTTTGTACTGGTGATACCGCAATTAATCTGTCCGATGGGAAGAAAGACTTTACTGTCAACTCGCAGAGTTTAATTGTATTGCCTACAAACTGGTGATGGATACCACGATATTTATCTGTGAATAAATTTCCTCTCTCACTTAAATTTTTAAAATATTTTTTAAGGTTATAAAAATCTGTTTAATTAAAATAAATTTATTAATTTCGAAAGTCACACAATCTGAAAGAATTAAACATCTTTCCGTGTATATGATTCTAAAGATTCTGATTTATCAAACCATCTTTTTATGTTTAAATGCATAATAAATACAATTTAATAAATGCATAATTTTTTCTTTAGCTTTTTCGCTAAGGCAGTGATTAAAGGTATTTATTTTATTTTTTATTCCACATTTTTCAAAATATAATAATTTATTTCGATTAAATATTTTTTTATTTTATTAATTCAAAAATTGAAATTAATTCTCACATTTTTCAAAGATACCCGATTTTAAAAAAATCATCTATAAACGTGATATTTTGTAAAAAAGTAAAATATCTAAAAAAATTTCATTTAATTAAAATTAATTAATTAAAAAAAACTTAATTTTATTTTTATTACAAAATATTTTAATTAAAACCAAAATTTTAAATTAATTAAAGCAACAGGATAAATAAAACCAATATTTATCATTCACACAGTTAATATAAAAAAAATTAAATACAATATATAATAAATATATCCCAGTTTTATGATCGAATTGTAACTTTAAAGAATTTCAGTCTCCTATTAAGAGATAAGCTCCAATGGTTCAATCTGTATCAGCTTTCTGTATCCTGATTGCATCAGGATTTCTTGATACGCAGTGATATACAAATATAATACTCCTCGATTAATGTATATTAGAAATATCGAGCCAAAACAGCCCCGAGCCACCGGCACCAGCACCGGCCCACCACGCGAGCACCGCGCCGCCGCGTCGTCGTGCATTGTTGTTAGGGTTGGTATACTGAAAACTATATTTTTAGTATTTAATTTTATTTTAATAAAATCAGTTTTCTATTATATGAGAATCTTTATGAGCAATGTATGTATATCATTTCTTTGTTATACATGAATGTCCGATATTCTGTATAGTATTTAATCTGGTGTGTAGAGTACGGCTTACACACAGAAGACTAGATTTTATGTTCTTGCAGAATATAAATTTTATATTCACAGTTTAGATGGAAATAGACATACCATCGGTACGACTATGGCACAGAATTTTAGTAGGTCTGTCTTGATTACGGGAAACAGATAATAGCGTCGTTTATTATTCCGACTCACTATACCAGTACACTTTATGTGTATTGAACGGGACATTTTGGGTAATTAATTTAGTATTGACTACTGACTATATAAATTAATTCACACCCCAAGTTTATTATAAATAATGCTTATCCTCTTAATCTTGAATAATTATTGATTTGCATATATTTAATATTTGTTATTTTTGATTCATTAGAGGGTGCGATCTTATATGGGTCTGTATTTTCGGTGAATTAGATAGCAGTATTATTTATATAAAAAATATTAATTATTAACGAAATTCACGTCCCGAATGATCGGGATTGACGATACCCCTTTAAGGATACTTATAAGTTTTAACCGGGCCAAACCCTACAGGTGGATTTAATTATCCGGCGGTCAAATAAATTAAGCAGAAGGGTTTAAGAAATATCAAAATGTCGATTAAATTAAATTATCAGTAATTAAATCTAATTGGCGGATATCGAGAATCTTAACGTGGGAAGAAATGGTAAGCATTTAATAACATGAGCTCAAAGCAAGAAAGTTTTGAGATTATGGGTCAGAGTGTAATTATAGTTCTTTAGTAGTGTGAATTATAATTCAGTGTTTTATAAAAATTACAAAAATCTCTGCGTCTTTTCATAATTGCAAAAATCGCCCGTAGGTATCTATATTCCACTGGAAGTCTTACTCATAATTACCCCCAGGTCTCTGCTGTAGCCCTATATATACGTATGTAGACTGAACCAGTTTGAGATTGATTTTTCATGATCATTATTATGATATATTATTTTTTTCTTTCAAGACTTAAAAAATATATCGGAGTTCTACCGGTACGAGTTCTCGGAGAATCGTAGCACACACTACGTTCGAGTATTGCGTAAGGAAATACAGTAGAAGATCTGACTGGAGCTTCAACTCAGAATCAGGTCGTAGTTGAAGATTAGATATACAAGAAGTATTCTTCTAAATTAACTTTGGTTGCACGAGTTTTATTTTGATCGTTCTTCGTCAAAAGTTTTATCTTGAGCCCGTTTCGGCGTTTGTCCGTCTAGTTAATTTTTTTACCGATTAGTCGGTTTTTCAAAAATAAAGATCTTGGCAATTTTGCCTCCAACAAATTGGTATTAGAGCCATTTTGTTTTTTGTTTACGGTTTATTTGGGTCGGGTAGATTTAGAACTGTGCTAACTTTATTTTGCAAGCGTTTTAATCCTGATTTTATAATCATCTATTATTTTCATGTTTGATTGAAAGCGTGTATGATGATTTAATCATTTTTTTAACTACGAAGGTTGACTATGTTAGATTAATTAATTTTAGATCGAATGTGAGCTTATGAGACATAGGTTTCGATGTAAAATTTATTTGTGTTCTTTAAAGTTTTTTTTCTAGATTAGAAAGAAAAAAAATTAAGAACAGGTATGGCGGCAACCGGTGGTGGAAGGCGGCGGCTACCGGTGGTTTAAAGCTGCAGGGAATTTTTTTTGTGCCAAACAATTTTTTTTTAATAATAATAAAAAATAAGAAAAAGGAGAGAAGCAAGAAAAACAGAAGCATCGATTTGAAGAACAAAAGTCTGTTTGGTGCAAAAAGAAAGCTGCTGCGTTATTTTTAAGATCAAAAGAACAAAAAAAAAAGAGGGGCAGCAGTTTCGGTTTCCCAACAGGAGCAGTGCCGATTTCCACAGCAATCTGTGATCTCCAAGTGGAGCAAACATACCAGGCGAAATTCCAAGCGCCTAATCACAAGTGTGATTCCAATCACCAATCAGTGGCGCACGGTTTTCCCAAGCAAGTCTCAGCCAATTCCAATCACAAGTGCTGCGGCAAAACAGTGGTTTTTTATTCCAAGGAAACATGCAGCAACAGTTTGAAGCAGCGCCAATTTGCTTCCAATTTGCAACAAAATTGAAGCATAAAGGAAGTCCAAACCGCAGCCCACTCCAGCGAATTCCAAGCGGTGCAAATCCCAAAATAGTGGCGACTTTATTGCTTCGGTGCAGAACAGTTTCCAACACTGTTCGGATGTGCTTTTTTTTATTTTATTGCCTATTTGGAAACAGCACACCGGTTTCCTATCCTAAGCAAATCACTGTTGCTATTTTAAAAAAAAAAAATAGTGCGGTGCAAATAGAATTTCTAAAAGCCTATCTTAAATACGATATTAAAATTTTTTAGAGTTTTAGATAGATAATAAAATTAAAATATTTATTTTGTATTTAATTTTTTTAACTACATGGATGAGATATATGTTGGTTTTATTTATCATGTTAATTTAATTTAATTTAAAATTTTAATTTAATTAAAATATTTTGTAATAAAAAATAAAATTAAGTTTTTCTAATTAATTAATTTTAATTAAATAAATTTTTTTTAGATATTTTATTTTATTTATAAAATATCACGTTTAAGATGATTTTTTTTAAATCGAATATTTTGAAAAAACGTGAGAATTAATTCTGAATTTTGAATTAATTAAATAAAAAATATTTAATTAAAATAAATTATTATTTTTTAAAAAATACAAAATGAAAAATAAAATAAATAAATGCCTTTAATCACTACCTAAGTTGAAAAATTAGAGGAAAAACTGTGCATTTATTAAATTTTATTTGTTATGCATTTAAACAGAAAAAGATGGTTTGATAAATCAGAATTTTTAGAATCGTGTACACGGAAAGATATTTGCTTCTTTCAGATCGTATGACTTTCGAAAGATGGTTTGATAAACTAGAATCTTTAGAATCGTATACACAGAAAGATATTTGATTCTTTCAGATCGTGTGACTTTCAAAAGATGGTTTGATAAATCAGAATCTTTGAAATCGTGTACACGAAAAGATATTTGATTATTTCAGATCGTGTGGCTTTCGAAATTAATAAATTTATTTTAATTAAACGAATTTTTATAACTGTCAAAAATATTTTTAAAATCTAAGTGGGAGAGAAAATTTATTCACAGATAAATCATACGGTCTCCATCACTAGTATGTAGGCGATGCAATTAAACCCTGCGTGTCGGCAGTAAAGCCTTCCTCCCAAACGGACAAATTAATTACGGTATCGCTAGTACAAATCTACTTTAGGGATAATTCTAGATAATTGTTAGTGTAGATCACTTCTCCAACTGAAGGGTTCATTGCAAAGCGATTAATTTAGGATTAGGTGATGGTTAACACTTAACTGTATAAAATAGTATCATCTCTACCTAGTTACTGCTATTATATATTGGACCGAAACTATGTCAACTATTTAATTTTACTTGGCATGGTCAGTTGCCTAGATAGTAAAATTAAAAGGAATTAGCTTGTCTGGTCTTATGAAGAATAGTAGACGTCCACCCAACGTAGCATGCTATTATCAGATTACCAGACTGTTGGCGAATTAATTTTAAAATGGTATAGGAAACCAAATTAAAATGAATTCAAAGTTTTGCTCATCACAATTAACGATTTTTTTTAATTATATAATTCTCAGAATTAAAATGGATTTTAACCCACTCGTTTCTAATAGTCAAAGAAAACAAGCTAACGGGACCAAATTATGTTGACTGAAAATGTAATTTGGATATAGTTTTGACTACAAATGGTATTCGTTCAATACCAAAAAATGTGTCTGTTTCAGAAAAAAAGTTCTTCCTCGGGGCCGAAAAAGCATGAAGAAGAAAAAGGTTCAGAAACAGGGAGACACATTTTTCAGAATAGTTAGTGGGGCACGGACTAGTGTGAAAAAGTCGAAAGACATATATTTTTACTGCAACCAGACCCGACACTAGAAAAAGTTATGTCTAGTATTTCTCAAAAGGCAGAACAAACACGATAATTTCTATTCACTGATTGTGGAAACATGTTTAGCGGTGTCATCTACCGATACCTGGTGTGTAGATACGGGAACCACTAATTATGTCTGTAATTTATTTCAGGGGTTCCAGAAAATCCGATAACTTAGTAATTGGGAGATTTACCTACATATGGGCAATAATACAAAAGTAACAGCAGTTGCAGTAGCAGATGTCACTCTCAAATTTGATAGAGATCAGATTTTAATATTGAGAGATTGTCTTTATGTACCTGCCATTAGAAGGAACTTAATTTCTATTTTTGAATTGGTTAAAGACGGATATTTTGTTTATTTTAATAACTCTGTGGTTATTAAGGATAATAAACGGGTTATCAATTTTGGTACATTGGTGGATAATCTTTATATTATTACTCAAATCTCTCATACACTACAACTAACTCAATTGAATAGCACATCTAATTATCATATAAGAGAAAATTTTCTTTTTTAATGAACCAAACGCTCCTTTGACACTTACGCTTTGATCATATTAATCTAAAAAGGATAAACAGACTGGTAGCAGATGGACCTTTGAGTTTATTGGAAGTGAAGGCACTTCTAGTCTGTGAATCTTGCTTAAAGGGTAAGATGACTAGGAGGTTCTTTTCGGCCAAAGGCTATAGAGCTAAAGAACCGTTGGAGCTGGTTCATTCTGATATGTGTGGTCCTATGATAATTTAGGCTAGAGTTGGCTTTGAGTACTTTGTCAGTTTCATTGATGATTACTCAAGGTATGGATATATTTACCTGATGCACCGTAAGTTTGAATACTTTGAAAAATTCAAAGAATTCAAGGCGGAGGCAGAGAAGCGTCTCGGTAAAAGTATCAAATCACTACGATCCGACCGTGGTGGGAAATACCTCTTTGGAGAGTTTAAGGACTACTTGTCATCAGAGGGGATTACATTCTAGTTGACTACACCTGACACTCCACAGCAGAATGGTATAGTAGAAAGAAGGAATAAGACTCTTATGGAGATAATAAGGTCAATGATGAGTTATTTAGGTTTATCAGAATCGTTTTGGGGACTCGCTTTAGAGACAACGACTTATATTCTGAACTTGATACCTTCTAAGTTAGTTCTTTTTACTCCCACAGATTGTGGACCAGGCGTAAGCCAAGTCTGAAATACATTCGAATTTAGAGCTATCTAGCACATGTGCTGAAAAGGAACGCGGGTAAGTTAGAACCAATGACAGAAGTCTATTTTTTTGTGGAGTATCTCAAGGGAATGAAGGGTGGTCTATTTTATAATTCTAAGGATCAGACGGTCATTGTTAGCACAAATGCCCAATTTTTGAAAGAGAATTGTATTATGAATCACAGGCCCAAAAGCAACATTATTCTGGAAGAATTAAGAGAAAATACCAGTAGAACAGAAGTAGAACCACTAGTCACTAATATTCTATTACCTAGTCGTAGTGAGAGAATTATCGAGACATGTGTAAATCAAGAACAGGGTGCTGATGCACAAAGTTCAAATTCTGCACAGCCTGTTACTGCTAGTACACAAACACAGGTAGTGCCTCGTCGTAGTGGGAGGGTTGCTCATCAACTTGACCGGTATATATTTTTGGGAGAGGCTTTTGACAGGATCTCGACAGAACTAGATACCGAGCCCTGTAACTACAATGAAGCACTACAAGACAAAGATGCACATCTTTGGCAAAGGGCTATGAATTCAGAGATGGAATCTATGTATTTTAATAAAGTCTGGAAACTTGTAGAACCACCCGAAGGGATAAAATCCATTGGATGCAAGTGGACCTACAAGAGAAAAAGAGGAGTAGACGGGAAGGTTGAAACCTTCAAAGCTAGACTTGTTGCTAAATGGTTTACTCAGAAAGACGGGATCGAGTATGAGGAAACTTTTTCGCCGGTAGCTATGCTTAAGTCTATCCAGGTTCTCTTATCTATTGCCGCTCATTTCGATTACAAAATCTGGTAAATTGACGTCAAGACAGCTTTCCTTAACGAAAATTTTGACGAGTGTATCTTTTTTATACAACTAGACGGATTCATTGCAAAGGGCCAGAAGCACATGTTGTATAAGCTTAAGAGATCCATTTATGGACTTAAGTAGGCATCGAGATCTTGGAACACTCAGTTTGATCAAGCTATAAAGTCTTCTGGTTTTGATCAAAGTCCAGATGAGTCCTGTGTGTACAAGAAGCGTGACGGAAGCGTGACGGAAGCGTGGTGATATTCTTTGTACTTTATGTAGATGATATCTTGCTCATCGAAAATGATGTAGGGGTATTATCTATGGTTAAAGTATAGTTATCTGGGTAGTTCGATATGAAGGACTTGCGAGAAGCCAGTTACATCCTTAGGATCAAGCTTATGCGAGATCAGAAACAAAAGATGTTGGGCTTATCACAAACAAAGTATATCGATGATATCCTTGCTCATTTTAACATACAGGATTCTAAGAAAGGGTTTCTCCCTTTCAGGCATGGAATCACTCTATCCAAGGATCAGTGTCCTAAGATACCTGATGAGATAGAAAAGATGAAGGTAGTTCTTTATGCTTCGACAGTAGAAAGTCTCATGTATGCTATACTTTGCACTAGACCCGACATCTGCTTTGCCGTTGGCATGGTTAGCAGATATCAGTCTAACCCAGGGCAGGAGCATTGGACTGCGGTAAAAGAATATAATCAAGTACTTGCAAAGGACTAAGGATTATATGTTGATTTACCAGGAAGATAGTCTAATACATTTGGGGTACACAGACTCATATTTCCAGTCAGACATAGTGCTTGCATCAGGAGACAACCTTATAGATCCTTTACAAAGAGCTTACCAGCTAAGACTTTTGATAGTCATGTAGAGGGCATGGGAGTCAGATGTATAACAGCACGATTTTGAGTATAAGTGAGAGATTGTTAAAGTTGGTATACTGAAAACCCTATTTTTAGTATGTAATTTTATTTTAATAAAATTAATTTTTCATTTTATGAGAATCTTTATGAGCAATGTATGTATATCATTTCTTTGTTATACATAGATAGATGTCTGATATTCTGTATAGTATTTAATCTGGTGTGTAGAGTACGATTTACATACAGAAGACCAGATTTTAGGTTCTTACAGAATATAAGTTTTATGTTCACAGTTTAGATGGAAATAGACATACAATCGGTACGACTGTGGCACATAATTTTAGTAGGCCTGTCTTGGTTACGGGGAACAGATAATAGTGTCGTCTTTTATTCTCACTCTCTGTGCCAGTACACTTTGTGTGTATTGAACGGGACATTTGAAGTAATTAATTTAGTATTGACTACTGACTATATAAATTAATTTACACTTCAAGATTATTATGAATAATGTTTATTCTCTTAATCCTGAAATAATTATTGATTTGCATACATTTAATATTCGTTATTTTGATTCATTAGAGGGTGCGATCTTATATGGATATATATTCTCGGTGAGTTGGATAGCGATATTATTTATATAAAAAATATTAATTATTTACAGAATTCACGTACCAAATGATCGGGATTGACGATACCCCCTTAAGGATGCTTATAAGTTTTGACCGGGTCAAACCCTGCTGGTGGATTTAATTACCCGGCGGTCAAATAAGTTAAGCAGAATGACTTAAAGAATATCGAGATACCGAATAAATTAAATTGTCAGTAATTAAATCTAATTGGCGGATATCGAGAATCTTAACGTTGGGAGAAATGGTAAGCATTTAATAACAGGAGTTCAATGCAAGAAGGTTTTGAGATTATGGGTCAGAGTGCAATTATAGTTCTTTAGTGGTGTGAACTGTAATTCAGTGCTTTATGAAAATTATAGAAACCGCTACGTCTTTTCATAATTGCAAAAATCGCCCGTAGGTATTTGTGTTCCACTAGAAGTCTTACTCATAATTACTCCCCAGGTCCCTACTGTAAGCCTATATATACGTGGGTAGGCTGAACCAGTTTAAGATTGATTTTTCATGATCATTATTATGATATATTATTTTTGTCTTTTAAGATTTAAAAAATATATCAGGGTTCTGCCGGTACGAGTTCTCGGAAGATCGTAACCCACACTACGTTCGAGGATCGTATAAGGGTATACAATAGAAGATCTGATTTGAGCTTCAACTCAGAATCAAGTCGTAGTTGAAGATTAGATCTACAAGAGGTATTCTTCTAAATTAACTTTGGTTACACGAGTTTTATTTTGATCGTTCTTCATCAAAATTTTATCTGGAGCCCGTTTTAGCATTTGCCCGTCTAGTTTATTTCTTACCGATTAATCGTTTTTTCAAAAATAAAGATCTTGCCAATTTTACCTCCAACAATTGTTGTTTGGAATCACTAAAACTGTTTGCGCCGCTGCTTGGTGTGTTGGCACCTGTTTGGAGTGGGTACACTATTGTTTTAAAAAAAAAAACCAGCGCTGCTTCAAGCTTCAAACTTCAAACCGTTATTTTGGGAACCGCTTGCTTCTTTTGCTGTTTTTGGGAACCAACGCCGTGCTTGGCGCTACAGCATTGGAAATTTCTGCAACAGTGTTGGTTTTGCACTTTGCACCGAAATAGTGTGCTGCTTGGAAATCGACGGCTCTTGCTTTTGCTTGGAAAACAGCACCACTAGAAACAGCAGCCAATTTCTTTTGTTAGCCTTGGAAACCGGTGGCTCTTGCTTCTTTGGGAAAACCACCGGCTGGCTGGAAATTGCTTATTTGAATGGAAATTGCAGCACTATTTTTGCGCCTCAAATTTGTCGCAGCTTTAGGCTGCGTTTGGCCTTTTTTTATGATTCCCAAATATCAAGATCAAGCCATGAATTATCATGAAAAATTCCAAGAATCAGTGTGTGGCCGCTGCTTGTGTTCTTATTTCTCTCTCTTTTTTTAATTTTACTTTGATAACAAAAAAAATTAAAAACCGAAAAATAATAATATTTACATTGATCTTATACTTCCGTGGAGTTTACAATCATTCTACCACGATCAACTCTCATGGTTAAAAAAATATAATCATCATTCATTCAAAACATTCAATCAAACATAAAAAAAATAATGATCATAAAATCGGGATTAGAACGCCTGCAAAACAAAGTTAGTAACAGTTCAAAAACTATCCGACCCTGATAACCGTAAATAAAAAATAAAACGGCTCTGATACCAATTGTTGGAGGCAAGACTACCAAGATTATTATTTTTGCAAACGATTTTTGGTAAAAAAATTTGCTGGATGGACAAACGCTGAAACAGGCTCTAGATAAAACTTTTGACATCGAACGATCAAAAATAAAATCCGTCCAGCCAAAATTAATTTAGAAGAATACCTTTTGTCGATCGATTCTTCAACTACGATTTAATTTTGAGTTGAAACTCCTATCAGATTTTCTACTGTATTTCTTCATGCGATCCTCGGACGTAGTGTGAGCTATGAATTATCGAGAACTCGTACTGGTAAAATCCAGATATATTTAGTCTTAAAAGATAAGTTACGATCTAAAACTGATTTAGCCTATTCGCATATATATTGAGCTACAATAGGGACCTGGAGAGTAATTATGAGTAAGACTTTCAGTGGAACACATACACCTCCAAGCGGTTTCTGTAATTATGAAAAGACAGCAGTGGTTTCTGTAATTTCTAGAAAATATTGAATTACAGTTCACACAACTAAAGAACTATAATTGCACTATTGACCTATATTCTCAGGACCTTCTTGCATTGAGCTCCTGTTATTAAATGCTTGCTATTTCTCTCCACGTTAAGATTTTTGATACCCACTAATTAAATTTAATTATTGATAATTTAATTTAATTGGCATCTTGATATTTCTTAAATCCTTTCGTTTAACTTGATTGACCACCGAATAATCAAATTCACTTGTAGGGTTTGGCCCAGTCAAAACTTATAAGCTTCCTTAAGGGGGTATCATCAATCCCGATCTTTCGGGTTGTGAATTTCGTCAATAATTAATATTTTTCATATAAATAATACCGCTATCCAACTCACTGGGAATATAAACCCATATAAGATCGCACCTTCTAATAAATCAAAATAACGAATAGTATATATATGAAAGTTAATAGTTATTTTAGGATTAAGAGAATAAGAACTATTCATAATAACCGTGGAGTGTGAATTAATTTATATAGTTAGTATAAAATTAATTATCCCAAATGTCCCGTTCAATACACTCAAAGTATACTAACATAGAGAGTCGGGACATTAGATGATGCTATTATCTATTCTCCGTAATCAAGACAGACCTACTAAAACTCTGTACTACAGTCATACCGATGGTATGTCCATTTCTACCTAAACTGTGAACAAATACTTATATTCTGCAAAAATATAAAATCTGATCTTCTGTGTACAAACCGTACTCTACACACCAGATTAAATACTATACAGAATATTGGACATCCATGCATAACATTGAAGAAATGATACACATATATTGTTCATAAAGATTATCATAAAATAGAAAATTAATTTTATTAAAAAATAAAATTAAATACTAAAAATATAGTTTTCAGTATACCTACCCTAATAGTAAGGAGCTGGTAGCATAACATAGAATGGATACGTGGGCCTGTAGAAGGTTGTGAGATATGCCCACTCTATATAGTACACTTTTGTGAAAGTTGATTTTAAGGCCTGATGCCAATTCAAAATTTTAAAGAATTCTTTTTAGGTTCCTTAGTTCCTTAATATCATTTATATATATATAAAAAGCATAGTATCATCGGCAAATTGGAGACGGGTAATAGACAAACCTTGATTGCCGTGCCATAGATTAAACCCAACTGCCTAGCCTTCTCTAGCATGGAGTTCAACCCTTTAGCTGCGATATTGAAAAGGTAAGGAGAAAGAGGGTCTCCTTGTTTGAGGCATATTCTCCATTTTGAATTCTTGGGATGGAGAGCTATTCTCCAGTATAGACAGTGAGGCTGATGGAAGGTAGTTTTGGATCTAATTACACCACTGGACCCCGAAACTCATCTTGCGTTTTATGGATAACAAGTATTCCTAGTTGATTGAATCATAGGCTTTTTCAAAGTCCAACTTGAGTACAATGCCTTCAGTATTTCTGCTCTTCCATTCATGTATGATCTCGTTGATAATAAGAATTCTGTTGAGAATTTTTTCGGCCTCAATGGAAGCTCATTATTTCTCATCTATCAAAGTGTCCATCACCATTTTCAGCCGGTTCGCATGAGATTTAGCTAGTATCTTGTACATAGCCTTGACCAAACTTATGAGTCTATGTTCTGATAAGAACCTTGGGGCTTTAACCTTAGGTATTAGGACAATAAAGGAGGAGTTGAGAGCTTTAAGGAGATTACCATTGTAATGAAACTCTTCAATGAAAGAGAGGATATCCTTCCTAAGGGTGGGCCAAAATCTCTTAATGAATTTGAAATTGAAACTGTCAGGGCTAGGGGCTTTGTTGCTACTACAAGTTTTGATAGCCCTCAAAATTTCAACTTTTGTAAAAAAGGCTTCTAAATCCATAGCCATCTGGGGAGGAAGTGATTTGGATAAGCTACCAGCCTAAGTAAGTCTGGCCCAGGGGACTTCCTTAGATATGTTCAAGAAGTAGGCTGCAGCACCAGCTTTTATCTCCTCATGTTTGGTCAATAGCTCACTCCCTTACTACAATTGTCCTATAAAGTTCCTTCTGAATCTTCTTCTTGCCATAATATGGAAGAAGGCAGCGTTCTTATCTCCTAACTTGAGCCAACAAAGTCTCGACTTCTGCCTTCAAAGGCTTTCGGCTCTTCAGTGCAATTTCCATAGGTTGGCTTTTAGGGATTTTTTACTGGATAGTTCATCAGAATTTGGGGATCTGCACTCTTCAAGTAGGTTTGGCTTATTTTCTTGTTCCTCCGCATGTTTAATTTGGTCTTTTGTATTGCCAAATACCTCTCTATTCCAAGCTTTAATCACCACTTTGATGTTTTGCAGCTTTATGTGTAGGATGTAGCCTTCCCACCCTTTCATAGGATGTTTGTTCTAGTTTGATTTAATAAGATCCTTGAAATTTTTATTTTCCAGCCAAGAAGGCTTCGGACCCCAAATTTGTTCTTCATCAAATAAGAAAATAGGACAGTGGTCAGAGAAAGATCCTAGTAAGCCCCCATTAGAAGAAATTGAATTTGTGTAGCCATTGCGCATTGCAGAGAAAACAATCTAGTCTGCACCAAGTTGGATCCACTAGCATGTTGGACTAGGTGAACTTCCTCCCAATCATAGGGTTGTCAATGAGATGTGTGTCTCGAATCATGGCTAGGAAATCTGGCATGGCAGCCTGAGCTCTATGGTATTGGGACCTTTCCCCAACACTAGGAACTTTGTTAAAATCCCCCTTAAGCGCCATGGTAGGTCAAAAGAAGCTTTGATCCTTCTTAACTCATCCCAGATGATTTCTCTTTCAGATCTCTCAATTGGGGCATACCGATAATACACTCGGCACCGTCAACAATTGTTCCTCTAAGGATGATGCTACACTTGTGGATGATCTGTTCTTTGAGATGAAATTGTTCAGGGTCCCAAATAAAAATCAAACCCCCCAAGGCTCCTTAAGATTTAGAATCCACCCATTCACATTCACCTGAACCCTAGATGTATCTTACCTTTCGTGTATTCGATTCCTCCCATTTAGTTTCTTAAATGAGTAGAAATTGAACTTTTCTAGTTATAAAAAATTTCTTAACCATCCTTCTCTTCTCCATTCTTCCCAAACTCCTCACATTCCAGGAGATTATCGTTATGCTCTTGGATCAGTTACTTGCTTTTGGTTTTGAAGGATTTCAGTAGTGGAATTCATCTCTATAATCTTATCAATGATGATAGCTTCATTTTCACCATATTGCAGGCTCATCATTCTATCTGTTTCAATGACCAACTCAGCCTCATTTCTTAGTAACAAATTATGGTTTTGGATGCCTATGGTAGATAATGAAGATTGGTCAATGTGAACATCTATCCCTTGATTTCTTTGTTTCAGTTTTGGCTTTAGATAAGACTTGGATTATTTGACCTTGGAGAAGCCTATGTGTACTAGGAGCTTTTTCTTCTTCCTTTTGATGAGATTTTTGGTGCCTGCTTCACAATCTAAAACACAGTTGGTAATACTAGCTTTCCCTTTTTGATGTGAGGTGCCAAAAGCTGCCTCCTCCCTACTAGTAGACCCATAGTTTGTTTTAGGAGTGAGTCTCGTTGGGCTCAAAGCACTACCTTTTTCCTCAATTGCCTCATCAATATTTGAATTTAAAATTGCCCCTCTGGCAACAGCACCTAAAGCTACTTCAGCAGAAAGAAACTCAGTCACTCGGCCACTAGTTTCTGCCCCTATTTTTAGGAGATGCTCAATTAATTTCTGTTGGGATTCTGTGTTATCAGCTATTACATCATGGCCCACCTTTTGCTTGTAACTTTGGTTTAAAGGGTCTGCATTGACAGTTTATGTCAGTTCTAGTGTGCTATCTTCAACAGCTCCTTGAGGCTCAAATTGTACAGAGCTAATCTTTTCTAGAGAACCTTGTTGGGTTTCCACCTGCTTGTTTAGATGAGTAATATCCTCCCCTAATATTGCCATGTCATCTATTTTGTCCACCATGTTGCTTAATGACTCGTCCACCTGGCTAAGTAGTGCCACATCATCATAATCTTCTTTCCACAGCTGATGTTGGTCCACTAATGGATCTCTGCTAGTAAAGAAATCTAATTGTTGTCCATGGGTCTTTGGGGTAATTTTATAAGCAATGGGAATGTCTAATTTGAAGGAAGATGATTCTGGGGAAGTTCTACCCTTGGATCTATGAACACCCTTAGAAGGATGTACACTTGGGACATCCCAAATATGAAAACTTTAGTAATCTCCTTCTGTACACCTAATTTTGTAGATGAATTTTCCCACCTTGAGATCTTTTATCAGGTGTATTCGCTCAAGATCTTGTAGATAAATTTGCCCACCTTAGAAATCAACACCCCCTGTCGTCCTCCAAGATCTACTTGAGGCTTGTTTCTCTATCCAAACCAATGACCTCACCCCAGGTTTCAGCTATTCTTGTGAATGTGTTGTTGTTCCAGGCATGTAGGGGCACTCCTTTAATATATAGCCATACTCCTCTAGTTAGATTTATTTCTCTGTAACTCCGTTTGTGCACCACATAGAACTAACTCTCTGCCCAATGTTGAATGATTTTAACTCCATGTGCGGGTTGGGTGTTGATGAGAGGAACTGGGTTTAATGGTTGGACTTGTGAAGGTTATAATGTGGATGAGTTTGATTGTGTTGGGTTTGACGAGAGGAACCCTGTTTGGGTTAGACTCGTGTATGAAATTTTAAAAATAATGAAATGAATGAATGAACCGATTTAGATCCTATGATCATTTAATTATGGGCTAGTTTAGCTCCATGGTAAAATACAAAAAAACTGCGTAGATTGAGTGAGTCGTAGTAGATTATAAAACGCATCTGCCACTTGGCGGGTCTTTTGAGACTTAGTTGGTAGTGACCATGCTTGGATCTATAAGTCCGAAACAGGTTATATAACGCATCTATCATTTGGCGGGTCTCATACGACCCGATTGGTAGTGGCCATGTATAGGTCTATAGACTCGTCCGACATCGGTTCTTAAAAATTTAAACCAAGAATTAGTTTGGATTTGAAAAGAGTTAGAAGACGCGCGTGTGTTTGCATGCATGTGTGCGTGTGTGTATGCAGTTAATTGAGAACTAGAAATGGTTTGTAATGGTAAGGAACTAAAGGACTAAAACGGAGTTGGTTTTATAAATGGAAAAACTGTTATGTGAATGGTGTTTGGTTTGGAAATAAAACTAGCTCTTCTTTTGAGAAAATTGTGTTACATTTCACATAACTATTCTCGCATGTCATCCATTTGTTCATATTTAGTTTATCTTCTACAAGTCTCGGCTCATGGTGTGTAAAATATTTCAGGTGATAGTGGAAAGAAGATAGCAGAATGAGATATAGTTTTATGAAAACCTTTTTGGGTTAATTTTGATAGAATTGTAGATTTCTTGGGAGAATCTTTTATGTATTGATCAATGTAACCGTAATTCTTTTGCACTTTAGATGTAAATTTGAGGGTTAGTAATACTCCATTTATAAGGCCCGAAGGCCATGGAATTATGATTTACATGCATGTAAGGACGTTGGGTAAGTGCTTCGGATTCGATTACTTGATTGTGTATCGATTCTAGGGATTAAAATATTAGAATTACATGTTTTGAAGTTAAATGAAGTTATTTTAGTGCCAAATGTGTATTTAACTTTAGATTTTTACATATTTAAAACTATGTTCAAACTATGAGGAGAATGGTTGATTTTTCCAATATTTCAAAATTTTTAGGTTTTTGCCTTGAGGGCTCTCGGGTAGGCCACCGCTTGAGCGATGGTGGGTCCGCTTTAAAAATGTGTTTTGTTTAGTATCTTTAGGGTATCCGTTGTGACATATATTAGCCTACTTAAACGTTTATTTTATGAGAAAACAAATTTCTTTACTTCTATCGTTTATGGGGAAAATGAAAGGTGTTGGTTTTAATTTCAAACAAGGCTTAGTCTCGGTTGATCTTTTGACTCGATTTTGTTTTAAAGTTTTTAACTTGGCTCTTCACATTTTCTATCGCGGGGTTTTATTGTTACAAAGTCGGGACGTTACAGATTGGTATATGAGCTTTAGATTTGAATACCTAGGTGTTGTGTGAATGGCTGATCTATTGCGCGAGAGTTTGTATTGATGTGTGCCATTCATATTTTGGTATGATTGAATGATATATCTTTGAAATGAATTGATGTTTGCATGTTACATGGTATTTGGGCATGGAGGTTGGATTCTTAAGATGATGTGTCTTACCCTTGGGCATTTGGTCGACTAGTGTGGGGTTTGAGTTAGAAAGGCACTTGGCCAATGTCCATTCTAACAAGAAATTCAAATGAGTTACTCAGATTGGTGTGTCATTCCGATTAGTCGTCCTCATTACGTGAGATGTGTTGATATGGTTCTACTTGTCAAGTGATAACTTGATTAAAGATAACATTATTGATGAAAGATGGGATGGTTTAGTTCTTTTATATTGATACCTCTCTTTATCCTTCCTTATAGAGAGCGATGTTACCGAGAAGAGGTAGAGGCTGATGTTACAGTCGAGGTCGTGCTTTTTGTTAGTTCTAGGCAACCCAAGAGGGGTGAGGCTGAATTGGGTCTTTAAAAAATAAATAATAATTTTAAATTTTTTTTTGAAAACCTTTTAATATTGCAATCAATTAAAGCAGGAAAAATAAATATTGAAGCAATAGAAATATGAAGAAGGTTAGGGATAGACAGATAGAACTAGACACCAAGAATTTTATAGTGGTTCGCCTTTTTCCAAGCCTACGTCCACTCCTCAAGTTCTCCCATGAGTATTTCCACTATGTAGAATGCTTCACGGGCACATTTCAAGCTTTTACAACTTCAAGACTTTGCTTGAGTAAGCCGAACGTTTATGGGCAGATTCAAAAGCCTAACACAACTTTAATAAGATTTTATGAAAATAATCTCCTATTTTCTTTTAATCTCTCTTGAACTCTTCTTTGATGAGATTTACTCACTTACTCAAAGGATAAATGGTGACTCACCCTTGAATACAATAAATGAAGTGTACTAATGTGGAATACTCACTCTCTTTACAGAAATAATTTACAATAAATGAGATGGTAAAGAGAGATGAGGAACAATAGTTAGAGATTCAGCAATAAATGAGGGCTTGAAAATTCTGAGTTTGATTCAAGTAATATAACAATAAATATAAGTCTCCAATTAGAGTAAATGCTGAGAAGTTACTACTTATAAAGCTCTTGTGCATTCATGACCATTAGAGGTAGGTGGGAGTAATAAATGCCAAAAATTCAACTATTGAGGTCTGTCGTGAATTTGAAATTCTATCGCTGGTGTCGACACAACTACCTTTGTTGTCGACACAAAATGTCTAGGGCAAGTCCTTTTAAGTGATTGGGTCGACACAAATCTTTTGAGGGGTCGACACAATTTCTACAATCTACCTCACCAACATCATGGTGTCGACACATTTAGATTTGGTGTCGACTCGTTTGAAACTTTAGCATCCGGAGAGGACCATTTGTGTCGACTCATCTTGCCTTCGGTGTCGACACTAAATTTTGCAGGAAGCTTCGGTTCTTTTGTGTCAGCACTTTTGGACTTTAAGGTCGACACTAGAAAATCTTCAAGAGGGCTCGGGACTTTTGTGTCGACTCATCTTTCCTTTATGTCGACACCCAGAATATACAAGTGGCCTCGTTTGTTTTGTGTCGACACAATTTCTATTTGTGTCAACCCAAAATTTCCGATACCAAAAGTGAGGATCACAAATTCAATTTGTGTCGACTTATTTTGAGTCCTGAAAGTTTCGGCTCTTTTGTGTTGACACAAAACTTATTTTGTGTCGACACTAAACTTTGATACCCAAAAATTACTTCATGAAACTATTAGGATGTCAAACCATTTAATCAAGGGGATTGGCACACTTAATGTGCTTCAAGTATACTTTATCTTAAAAGTGTTTGACTTAATTTTCAATTAGGTTGAATACAAAAGATTTTTTTATGCAAGAATACTTAAGTATTTTAATCCTTTTGAGAGATAAGTCATTTGGTTTGGCTAAATGTGTCAACTTAATTGTTCAAAATGTCTTAACACTTTTATTTTGAAAATATGAAATATTATTATTTTAAATCCATTTATTCTTAAAAAATAAATTATGAAAATCATTAAAATTAAAATCAAAATAAAAAGCTCTTGGGCTAACAATCTCCCTTTTTTGATGATTACAACCCATTTAACATTTTTTAGAAAATATTCATAAATATTTTTCAACAAGGGTTCTCCCCTTATCGATATGCCTTAAACAATATATCCAATTATAAAAGCTAGGCATTCAATTATTTTGATAGCACACTTTTTGATATGATTTGCAACAAATAATCAAGAAATATTCTGAGTTTATTAAAATTTGTGCAATATGTCAAATATGCGCATGGTGATTTATCCTAAAAATCCAAACACATATCTAAGTATTCATAGTTAAAACATTCAATAATCATTCATAGAAAAATGAAGAAGATATAAACAAACACATATATAGGCATTCATCCAAGACATATATTTCATAAGAACAAAATTTTAAACCATCATCCATCCAAACTATTCAAACCAAACATTTTAAATATTTTCAAACACCCATTCAAACTAATCAAGCAACCCATGCAACCAAAAATGTATGTTAATTGTTAAATCTTGTCCTTCAAAGAAAAACTTAAAGAAATGTTTTATCTTCTTTCTCTTTTCTCTCATTTACTCCTTTACCTTTACTTTCTCCTCTTTTGTAATCTTAAAAAAAAAAGGTCTACTGGTCGTCCATGAAGTGCATGGATTTTTTTCTTCTCTTCGGCTCTCTATTTACTAGCTGTGGCCCATTCTTTAGATGCACATGCTCTCTCATCTTTAGCCTCGGCTGCTGCCATAGCTTCATATCTGGCTGCTAGTGCCAGATCCGCTTTATGCTTTAGTCGAGCAGCTTTTTTGTCCTTTATTTCTTTGGGCTTGAATTGCTTGTCCTAGGCTTATTTGATTCATTGCAAGTGTTCTTCCACTTTCTGAGAGTTTGCATGAAAGGCAGTGACAATACCTTGGTCATATTTCTTTCTCACTTGATGCAAGATTACCTTATTGCAATTAACAATGGAGACAATATTGTCATCCATGGTCTTGCATAGGGTTCTCCTAGCGTCTGTGGCATCTTCAACATCTCGCCGAGACTACGATTTGTTTTGTTAAGATGCTTTACTTTGTCGAAGAGGGAAGAGATAGTCTGATTTAGATCAAAAAAGTCTTGATCAACTTTTGCTTGAAATGAACTCAAGGAAGAGGATATAGAGTTGATCAAGGAGACGACTTCTGATAAGTCAACATGGACAGGAGCAGAAGATGATGCATGTGGAGCAGATGCAAATGTAGGAGAAGAAGCAGAAGAGGGACCAAGAATATTAGAAGGTCCATGAAAATCAAGTATAGAGGGAGGAGAATCAAGTCGATAGGAATTGAGGAAATATCTTGAGGTGCATGAGGAGGAGGAGTTCTAGCAGAAGAAGGGGTACCACGACGAGAGGTGGTCCAAACACAATTAACATTTGCAATTTGCGTATGTTTTAGTGAGGAACTACCGTATAAGTCATGTTTTGAAAAGGTAACAGCCTTCTCCTCAGATAAATTTATGCCGAAATGGCGAAAAACTCGAGCGAGATACATCCCGTAAGGGAGAGAGGAGTTTGATTTACTGTGTGTGTGAAGCATGTGAGAAATGAACAAGAAGTGTAAACCTAAGTTTTTCTGTTCAAGAATACACCACATGATGAAGAAGTGCGTATATGTGACATCACTAAATTTTTCCATTTTTTGGTAACAAATATGGTTTACCATGTGATGCAAAATGCGTATTTCGGGTTTCAGAGAGTTTGCCTCTAAGGGCTTAGTAGGGTCAATGTCATCATTCTAAAAAATATTCTTCACAGATTCAGGAAATGAAAAACCTTCAGCATCAATGGGTTTCTTGTTATAATGAACACAAAATTTCCCTTCGAAAATTCAAAGAATCTCATTTAGTGAAAAAGGAGTCAAGACAATGTTGACACCATTCACCCATGTAGTGATGGTGATGGTCAGAATCAAAGAGATGTGAAGATGAGCATAGAATGATTTTACAAGAGTGGGATAGTGTGGTTATCGAATTTGCAAAAGTCTCTCCCACCCGAGCCTAGAAAAGAGATATTTAAATCTCATTTCTATGGAATCAAAGAAAGAAAAGTCTATACTATGATCGGGAACTACATTTCGATTTGCAAAATATGAGAAATAAAATTGATGGATTTTGAGGGTTTTGAAGGAAATTACCTCCAACGTGGCTACATATTCCGGTACTATCTTCGTCGCTGTAGCCATCGTAGTCTTCTTCTTCTTCGACGATCTAGGGTTTGATGAACCCTCTCCGACCGACCGGTTAGATCCTTTACCCATCATTTTCGGAGGCATTTTGATAGATTTGGTTGGTTTAGAGATTAAAAGGAGGGAGAAGGTGAGGAGTGGACATAATTTTTCGAAAAGAAAAAGCAGGAGATGAACATGTTTTATAGAGAGAGAGAGAGAATGATGTGACGGTTCGGGGGATCGACGCCTCTATATATAGGCATTACGATTTGTGTCGACACAAAATTAATTTGGTGTCAACACTTTTCGTATCGAATGTGGGTATTGAAAACGGAAAATGGTGTCAACACATTTGTAGAAGGTGTTGACACGTTCGGCTAATTGGGTCGACACAATTGAGCTTAGTGTTAACACTTTTCTCGCAGTGCCACTTCTATACAACTTTGTGTCAACACAGCACAATTGTGTCGACACATTTTCACATATCAATTAATCATGAATTAGGAGCACATAACATATCAAGTTCTTTTCTTATAGAGCATATTCTTTCTTTATTTAAGGGTTTTGTGAAAATATCTATTAATTGGTAATCTGTTCCTATAAATTCAAGTTCGATATTACCTTTTTGCGCATGATCTCTTATAAAATGATGTCTAATCTCTATGTGCTTGGTTCTTGAGTGTTGTATAGAATTTTTGGATATATTAATTGCACTAGTGTTATCACATTTTATAGAGATATGATCTAAATGAAAACCATAGTCCTCTAATTATTGTTTAATCCAAAGAACTCGGGCACAACAACTTTCAGATGCAATGTACTCAGTCTCGACTGTAGATAAGCCCATTGAGTTCTGCTTCTTGCTAAACCAAGAGATTAGTGAGTGTCTTATGAATTGACAAGTACCACTTGTACTTTTCTTATATACTTTGCATCTGGCAAAATTAGTATCTGAATAGCTAAATAACTTAAAAGCTATTCCTCTAAGATAAAATAATCCTATATTTTGTGTACCTAAAAGGTATCTAAAGATGCGTTTAACAACGGTCACATATGATTATTTTAGATTTGATTAAAATTTAACACACATGCATACACTAAACATAATATCCAGACGACTAGAAGTTAAATATAAGAGAGATCTGATCATACCTCTTTACCGCTTTTCATCCACCGCTATGCCATCATCATCTTTGTCAAACTTCGTTGTAGGACACATTAGAGTTTCCATTGGTTTTGCCTTTAGCATGTCGAATCTCTTTAATATGTCCCTCGTGTATTTAACTTGATTGATGCAGATTCCTTCTTAAGTTTGTTTAATTTGGAGTTCAAGAAAGTAGTTAAGCTCACCCATCATGCTCATCTCGAATTCTCCTTGCATACACTTAGTAAAGTATTTGCAAAGAGATTTGTTAATTGCACCAAAAATTATATCATCTACATAAATTTGTACAACTAGCATGTTATTTTCTTGAGACTTGATGAAAATAGTAGTATCTATTTTTTCTCTTGAAGACTCATTTTCAATCAAGAATTTGCTTAGCCTTTCATACCTAACTCTAGGTGCTTGCTTTAAACCATAAAGAGACTCGGTAAGTTTATAAACATGGTTTGAAAAATCTGGATATTCAAAACTAGGAGGTAGTTTCACAAAAACTTCATCCGAGACAAAATCATTTAAAAAGGCACTTTTGACATCCATTTGATAGAGTTTGAAAATTTTAAAGTATGCAAAAGTAAGCAACATCCTAATGGCTTTAAGCCTAGCCACATGAGGAAAAATCTCATCAAAATCGATGCTTTCTTCTTGATTGTAACCTTGGGCTACCAATCAAGCTTTGTTCCTAATAACTACTTCATTCTCGTCCATTTTATTTTTAAAAATTCATTTTGTACCGATGATAGAGTGTTCCTTAGGTCTTGGGACTAAAGTCCAAACTTTATTTTTTTCAAATTGATTTAGCTATTCTTGCATAGCTAAGATCCCAAAACTCATCGTTTTTAGCTTTCTCAAAATATTTTAGTTCAGTTTGGGAAAAAAATACTAAATTACCACAAACATTATGTAGAGAGGAACAAATTTTGATACCTTGTGATGGATCACCAATGGTAAGATCTTTCAGGTGACCATGGGCATACCTCCATTCTTTAGGTAAATTTGAATTTTCTGGATTTGAAGATTCAACAACCTGTTGGACTGAATTTTGTTGAGAATTTGAAGTTTTCTCTTGATTTGGCTGTTCCTTTTCTTTGCTGAAAATATCTTCATCATATTTTTTTATGTCTAACAAGTTATCTTCACAAAAGTCCTTTGAAGAACCAATGTTAGCTTCATCAAAAGCAACATGTATAGAATCTTCAACAATTAAGGTCCTTTTGTTGAGCACTCTATACGCTTTATTAGATATAGAATATCCTAAGAAGATATCTTCATCAGATTTTGCATTGAACTTGCCTAAAAATTCTTTGTTGTTGTTTAAAATAAAATATTTACACCCAAATGCGTGAAAATAACTAATGTTAGGTTTTCTTCCATTTCAAAGCTCATATGTGATTTTTTTGAGAGAAGCTTGTATCATAATTTTGTTTATGATAAAACAAGTGATATTGACAGTCTCAGCCCGAAAGTATAATGGTAAATTATTTTCACAGAGCATAGTTCTAACCATTTCTTCCAATGTCCTATTTTTTCTCTCAACAACTCTATTTTGTTGAGGGGTTCTAAGAGCAGAAAAGTTATGGTTAATATCATTTTTATCATAAAACTTTTCAAAATATTTATTTTCAAATACTTTACCATGATCACTTCAGATACTTGTGATTTGAAAACTGTTTTTGTTTTGAAATCTCATAGTCAGTTTTGCAAAAGAGGCAAAGGTTTCATCTTTATGAGCTAAGAATAGCGCCCAACTGTATCTAGAGAAGTCATCAACAATAATAAAGACATATCTCTTGCCTCCAAGGCTTAAAGTCATTGTTTGACCAAATAAGTTCATGTGCAATAGTTGTAGTAGTCTAGAAGTTAAAATTTTATTTTTGGAACGAAAAGAACTTTTAATTTGTTCACCTTGTTGACATACATCACACACTTTATCTTTTTCAAATTTAATTTGGGATAAACCAATCACCAATTCATTTTTTAAAAGTTTGAAAATTAAGTTCATGTGTGCATGTCCAAGCCTTCTATGCCATAACCAATAATTATCACTCAAGGCGGCTAAGCACTTGGTGTCATTCTTAGAAAGATCATTGAGAGTAAATGTATAAATATTTTTATGTCTTTGACCTTAAAAGATAAATTTGTTATTGGTTGAATCTTTAATAACACACTTAGCATCATCAAACACAACTTTGCAACCTTTGTCACAAAGTTGGCTTATACTAAGAGGGTTATGTTTCAAACCATCAACAAGTAATACATTTTCAATAGAAGGGGAAGGAATATTATCAATACAGCCAATTTCTATTATTTTTCCTTTGCTATTGTCTCTAAAAGTCACAAATTCGCAATCTTTTGGTTTGAGAGATACAAGCATCGATTGGTCGCTTGTCATGTGTCTTGAGCAAGCTCTATCGAGATACCACATCCTCTCCTTGAATGAGGATTTGAGACATACTTACAAGGAGAATTAAGTTTTGATTTTGGGTACCCAAATTTTCTTAGGTCCTTTGGTGATAGTTTCTTGAGGGTGTGCTCCTTTAAAAACTCAAGCCTTCTTGACATAATTATCTAACAGATTTCTATGTGGCCAGTATGTGACAATGTGTCCATGCTCATAGCAATAAAAATAGGTGGCATTTATATGATTAGATGATGCATTGACAAAAATATTGCTCAAAAACTTTTGTTTCTTCATGGGTTTATATCCGATCCCAATTTTATCAAAAATACATTTTTGCATACCAAAAAATTTATACAAGTTGTTCTTTCCTTGAGTGAATTTGTAAACAATTTTTGTAAGGTCCTCAACTTTTTTACTCAAAACCTTGTTTTCATCCTTCAAAACAGAAACTTGTTTTGTCAAAACAGATTTTTCACTTTTTAAAGTTTCAATTTCAGTTGAGGAAGAAAGAACTAATTTTTTAAAAATAGAATTATTTGCACCCATTTTTCTCAACTCATCATGCAAATCTTTGAATGCACATTGTAATTTATCTAAAAAAAAGGGTCATGGGTTACCTCATCATCTTCTTTAGCCATAAGGCATAGATTTACTACTTTATTTTCTTCTTTTTCATCTTCATAACTGTTGTCATCACTCTCACCACATGCAGCAATCATGGCTTTCTTGAAACCCTTTTTGAATTGCTCTTTGAGCTGAGGACATTCAACTTTAACGTGTCCAGAGTTTTTACACTCATAACAGATGATTTTTTCTTTCTTGAAGTCGCTTTTGAATTTGTTTGAGTTGCCTTTGAATTTGGTAGGCTCGCCTCGATGTCCTTCCTTCTTAAAGAACTTTCTTCCTTCTTGTTTCTTATTTCTAAGAAGCTTCTTGAATTTCTTTTTGATGAGAGCCAAGTCTGCATTCTCATCACTTGAGGAGTTTTCCTCAGATTCTTCGTCATAAGTTGAGGATTTAAAGGCAATTCCTTTCTTCTTTTTATTGTCATCCTCATCGTCCATCTTGATGTTCATCTCATGGGTCATAAGAGTACCAATGAGCTCTTCAAGACTGTGTTAAGGTCTTTAGCTTCTTGAATAGCTGTGACCTTTGTTTCCCAACTCTTAGACATGCACCTAAGAATTTCTCTTACCATCTCTGCATTAGTATAAATCTTGCCAAGAAATTTTAGTCTATTAATAATGTCAGTGAAGCAAGTAAACATATCAAAAATTATTTCATCATGATTTATTTTAAATAATTCATAGTTATGTACAAGTGGACTAATTTTTTACTTTTTTACTTGATTTGTACCCTTATGGGTAACTTCGAGTCTATCCCATATTTCTTTTGCGGTGCCACATGTAGAGATCTTATTGAACTTATTTGAGTCAAGTGAGCAATATAGGAGATTCTTAGCTTTAGCATTCTTTTGAATTTTCTTAATATCATTTTCAGTCCATTCAGCCTCAGATTTAGGGATGGTAGCCACTTCAACAGTTTTGGTGGGTCTTTTAGGTCCATTGATGATAACCCTCCAAATGTCATAGTCTACGGCTTGAATGTAAATTCTCATTCTATCCTTCCAATAGTTGTAATTTGTTCCATTGAACAAGGGGGTCTATTGGTCGATAGACCTTCGGATTGGATAGGTCCAATGCTAGTGGTTTTCATATAAACACTTAGACGATTAAGTTAACAATAAGAACTTGACTTTGATACCAATTGTTAGTTCTAGGCAACCTAAGAGGGGGGGTGAATTGGGTCTTTAAAAAATAAATAATAATTTTAAAAAAAATTTCATAAACTTTTTAATATTGCAATCAATTAAAGTAGGATAAATAACTATTGAAGCAATAGAAATATGAAGAAGGTTAGGGATAGAAAGATAGAACTAAACACCAAGGATTTTATAGTAGTTTAGTTTCTTCCAAGCCTACGTCCACTCCTCAAGTTCTCCCTTGAGTATTTTCACTATATAGAATACTTCACGGGCACATTCCAAGCCTTTACAACTTTAAGATTTCGCTTGAGTAAACCGAACATTTACAGGCACATTCAAAAGCCTAACGCAGCTTCAAGAAAATCCTATGAAAATAATTCTATATTTTCTTCTAATCTCTCTTGAATTCTTCTTTGATGACATTTACTCACTCACTCAAACGATAAAGGGTGATACACCATTGAATACAATAAATAAAGTGTATTAATGAGGAACACTCACTCTCTTTATAGAAATGATTTACAATAAATGAGAATATAAAGAGAGATGAGGAATAAGAGCTGGAGATTTAGCAATAAATGAGAGCTTGAGAATTCTGAGTTTGATTCAAGCAATAGAAGAGTAAATATAAGTCTCAAGTTAGAGTAAATGCTAAGAAGTTACTACTTATACAAGCTCTTGTGCATTCATGACCGTTAAAGGTAGGTAGGAGCAATAAATGCCAAAATATCAACCGTTGAGGTATGCTGCAAATTTGAAATTTTGTCACTGGTGTCGACACAACTACCTTTAGTATCGATACAAAATGTCTACGGCAGGTCCTTTTAAGTGGTTGGGTCGACACAAATCTTCTGAGATGTCGACACAATTTCTGCAATCTACCTCACCAACATTATGGTGTTGACACATTTGGATTTGGTGTCGACTCATTTGAAACTTCAGCATCCAGGGAGGACCATTTATGTCGACTCATCTTACATTTGGTATTGACACTAAATTCTGTAAGAAGCCTCAGTTCTTTTGTGTCGGCACTTTTGGACTTTGGGGTCAACACTAGAAAATCTTCAGGAGGGCTCGGGACTTTTGTGTCGACTCATCTTTCTTTTGTGTCAACACCCAGAATCTGCAGGTGGTCTCAGTTATTTTGTGTCGACAAAATTTTTATTTGTGTCAACCCAAAATTCCAGTTACCAAAAGTGAGGATTAGTTTTGTGTCGACACAAATTCAATTTGTGTCGACTCATTTTGAGTCCTGAGAGCTTCGGCTCTTTTGTGTTGACATAAAACTTATTTTGTGTCAACACTAAACTTTGATACCTGAAATGACTTCATGAAATTGTTAGGGTGTCAAACCATTTGATCAAGGGAGTTAACACATTTGATGTGCTTCAAGTATACTTTGCCTTAAAAGTGTTTGACTTAATTTTTAATTGGGTTCAACACAAAATATTTTTTTATGCAAGAATACTTAAGTGTTTTAATTCTTTTGAGAGATAAGTCATTTCTTTTGACTAAAGGTGTCAACTAAATTATTCAAAATATTTCAACACTTTTATTTTGAAAATATAAAATATTATCATTTTAAATTCATTTATTCTTAGAAAATAAATTATAAAAATCATCAAAATCAAAATAAAAAGCCTTGAGCTAACACTTTTGTCTGAGTTCTTGAAAAAGGGGATAGGCATGCCTCGCATGAGCAAGCAAGCGGTGTTGATGTCATACAGGAGATGCTCACGACGATGTGAGCTTTAATAGTGGTGGCTAGGGAAGGAGCAAGAGCTCTCGAGCCAAGGGTGGCAGAGATGATGTGAGAGTTTCGATGGATGGATCCTGTAATCCTTTTTGGGGATTCTGATCCTAAAACTATTACCAAATGGCTGGAAGTGATCACTATGATTTTTGACATGCTAGAAATTAGGGAAGATGAATTGATGGTAAGATTTACGGCATTCCAACTTCGGAAAGATGTGTGAAAGTGTTGGAAGTTTGCCAAGATGACCATGGACGGTATGTGGGCTGTTTTCATTAGGGTTTTGCTTGAGAAGTACTTTTTAGGATCTTTAAGGGGCACCCACCAGGAGGAGTTTCTCTCTCTCATCCAAGGGAACATGATAGTGGTTCAATACAAGGCCAGGTTTGCTGATTTATCACAGTTTCCAAAAGAGTCAGTGGAGGCCGCCATTAGAGTTGATGTGGCATTGGTTGAGAGCCGAAAGATCAGGGAGAGGCAGTCACAACCAGGAGGTACGAGGGCGCAAACAAGTGGGCACCAATTGAGGAAGCGAAAGTTGGGTGGTCCTAGTTCTTATCCCATGGGACCTCAGTGGCAGTAACTTTTGGCGCAGGTGTCATTTGTTGCCTTATTGAGGCATTCTGAGCGATGGGAGATGTTTTTCTTCTTTTGAAAACAGCTGGGGCATTATGCCAGGGAGTGCCCACTGAAACGGCGACATGAGGATCATTCTTGTTTTCAGTGTGGCCAGGTGGGTCACTTTTGTTGGGACTGCCCTCAGGAAGGAGGTGTTCAGAGTGCTTTTGGAGCACACCTAGAATGAGCTTAGCAGGGACGAGTATATGCCTTCGCAGAGCTCAGTGCTTCGGTGGCACCCGCTGTGCCAGGCACCACAGCTTAATGGGATGGTGATGATTTGTGTCCTGATCTTAGGCATAGATGTGAATGTGTCGTCTTACCCTTAAGGGCGAAGCATTGAGTAATAATGGAAAATAATGTACCTTAATGGGTTGAGTGGCCTAGGGATGGCAAGTGAGAATCATTAGATCCAAATGGTATATAGTTGTTCCTATACCTGAAGCTATAACATAATCATGTTTACTTGTTGGGAGTCAGGTTAGTGTAGCGCAACCTCATGAGGTGAGGCCTCGATGTAGTGTGAACGGGCAGTGCCATGCCTAGGTGTATACTCGGGGTTCGGCTTGTGGGCATGTGAGACGTGTCGTTTAGAGTACAATGAAGTTAACGGTATCTGATATGTATGAGTGGAAGTATCTGGTTGATCTCTTATGTTCTCTGAGCAGAGAGAACTACCTTGTAGATGATTACCATAAGCAAGTTGTTTTACCCTTATTGGAGGTGAATGCCGGGACCCTTTTTGGTGGGTTCTTAGTTTGGTGGTTTTTTTAGGCAGTTAAAGTTTCATAAATCTTGTACCCTCATTGGGATCCTTTTGGTTGGGCCTTATGAATATGTGCCATCGTGATTGTATAAGTATAGGATTGATTCCTCGTAGCCTCGCGATGAATAATTGTTTACTTTGCCCTATGAGTATAAGTCTTTGGGTTGTACTCCTTGGAATATCAGGTTTATAAATCTTGAGCATCTATCTTTTGGGAGGAGTTAGTGCTGAGATGTAGAGTTTGTGCCTGCAGTAATAAATCGAAGGTTGTCTGATAGTTATTTAAGACATGGTTTGGTTAATGCGGGAGTGGTGATATCTTTAGCTCTTGTCCAAGTAAAATTCTTGCTAAAGTTTCTATAACCGTGTTCTTCACCTTGTGAGGCCCTGATAATCCATTATCGGTTTCAAATTGTGTTTTGTTGGCATTTGGAACTGCTCAGTTTTCTCAAAATTAGTGGTCGATTGTCCACTCGCGGTAAGAATACAAGTTATAAGCATTCGAGTTGAGGTTATAGGCAATCGAGTTGAGGTCATAGGCAATCAAGTTGAGGTAAGAATACAAATTAGTGTGGCCTTGTTGGGCTAACATGTCTGTCTAGTTTGGAACAGGAAAGTCTTATCCGTATAAAGAAAGAATTCTCTCGTGTGGATGCTTAGGTTCAATTGATTGGAAGTGAGAGAGGCTGTAATCTTGTCAGTTCTGGTAATGTCACGAGACAATTTAGTGTGAATGCGTCAATGATTAAGTGGTTGGGAAGAAACATTGAGAGAACCAGTTAATGGTATGTGAAATGAGTTGTGTGGTTCTTTGTAATCAATCTTGAGTGGATAGAGTTCCATGGCGAGTTGTGTGTAAGATGAAGCTGTTAAGTACAAGAGGTGAGTTTTGGTCTGATTACTTAGTAGGAAGCGTATGGATGGGTCGAATGGTGTTGGTGAGGGATCAGAGAATCATGTGCTGTTACCACCTAATAGAGAATCATTTTATGTGTGGTACATACGTAAAAGAAAGATGCAAGTGAATATACATGTATTGACGAATGGTATGATTGATGACTGTTTAGAGTTCAATAGTTGACTAAGTTTGGGATGTTGTGAATTTGAAGGACCAATATACGTATTATAAGTGTGGGTTAATATTGGACGGGATTCATTGCAATCGATTAGAGGTTGAACAGTTGACTAAGGGTCAGAGATTCGATAGTGAAACGTGGGTTTACGTATGTGCGTTGTGTCGTAACATGGGATAAGATTGGATTTGCATAGGTAAGTATGTACCTGTAGAATATTTTGTTTGTGTGGTGTATCTTGCCCAAGCGATTCATTGAGTTCATGTGATCGTATTACTCTTTATGACTATAATTCCAGGATAGTAACCTCAATGGTGTGGAATCTTGGCCTTGACGATAATGTGACACCTAGTATTTCTATGAGATGAGAATTGTGGTTTATGGTTAAGGAACTGGTTAAGGATTGGTAGAGGGTGAAGGTGTAGATGGAATATTTGCATATCATGAGAAGAAAATGTGTACTTTAGAGTTTTTGATGAGTTGTGTGGGTTCCTTTCTCTGGAACCAAATGATTGCTGTCTCTACTTGGGAGTGAGCATCTTTTCAGCTTTAGCGATAGCGTTTCTAACATAAGTAGAATAATGATATGGCTTCGAGTTGTGTAGTCATCAATAGATCGTGAAGGGTTGAACAAGATTTTTGATATGATACGTGTGAATCCTTGTGAGCAATGTTAGAGTTTGATAACATGTGTTTGGACTTACTAGAGTAGCTCTCAGTGTGCATTTTTGGATATGGGATGAGCTAGTTTGCAACAGTTTAAAAAAATATCACAATCCTTACAAACAGAAGTAGAGAGTATTTGAATCCAGTTCCAGTTGTGGATTAGTGTCATGCTATGCATTTAATCGCTTGTGTTGGTCGTGTCTGGTGTGACTTGTGTTTTGGTGCCTCGGTAGTGTGAGTTAGATCTCGATCTTAGTATTTGTGGGACCTTTTTTGTGGAGGCGATCGGTATGGATATTTATCCTTTGAAAACATGTCTGTATTGTGAGACGTCATTCTTGGGGAGATTGTGGGTGGTTAACGGTAAGGCAGTTGACTCGAGTCCTAGTATTAAATTCTAGAGATGAAATTTTCTAAGAGAGGGAGGTTGTAGGGACCCAATCTCTTTTTATTTTGAGGGCTAATTAAAATTTGTTAAGAGACCTCATTTGGAAGATGGAAATGGCTTTAATTGTGCGAAAGAACTAATATTTTATCATGATAATGATGATTATATGCTTGGTAATGCATAAGGATAGCTATGGAGGATTGTTTCGATGAGTTTTGAGGTGTTTGGACAAATTTCAAAATTTTATATAATTCTTTTCTTCAGATTCACACACAGCAATGACCGCTCGAGCGGTCACGAGTTCGCTCAAAAAGAGTGCCGATAGAGGCTTTTAAAGGTCACAAGTTTGAGCCTTTCCTTTCATTTCCCTCTTCTCCTCTCTCTCTCTAACCCGAATCCTAACCCTAGAAAACTCAATTAGAGCATCTTGAAGCTCCTCATACCCTCCTTTGGTGGATCTCCCTTTCTCCCATCTTGAGTATACATCCGTTAGAGGTTGAAGCTATGCGTTGGAAGCTCATTTCTCACCGTTTAGTTGAAGGTTTTGATCGTTGGAGCTTCATAGGGCTTGTTTCTTATGGATTTAACTTCAAAGAGGTAGGATCTATGATTATTGTTGAATTTGTGTTGGATATGACTTGTATACTTTGTGTATATGCATAAAAGCTTAAAAAATATATGTATTTAGAACCCTAGGTTGAGATTTGAGGTTAACGCATGTTAAATCTTGTGTTTATAGATGATTTATGTTAAATCTATCATGTTATTCATATTAGAGAACCTTTAATTTGGGAGTTAGTAAACTAGGGTTTTGGATTGGACAAACTCTTAAACAAATTGGGGGGTTTTAGGTTAGTAAACTCAAATGGTTAAATTGACTTAATCTTTGATAAATCAGAGGTTGTGCTAACCTATATATATATTGCATGAGTTTTAAGAAAATATAAATTATGAGATGTGAATTTGCGGGGTTTTTGAACCTTTTCATTCGAATATGTGAATTGTGAGAATATTAAAAATGTTGAATGATTTTAACTTCATATGTGGGTTGGCTGTCGACGAGAGGAATCGGGTTTAACGATTGGATACGTGAAGGTTGTAATGTGGATGAGTTTGATCGTGTTGGGTTTGACGAGAGGAACTATGATTGGATTAGACTCGTGTGTGGAATTTTAAAAATAATGAAATGAATGAATTAACCGATTTAGATCCCAAGATCGTTTAATTATGGCCTAGTTTAGCTTCTCGGTGAAAGACCAAAAAAATGCACAGATTGAGTGAGTCGCGGTGGATTATAAAACACATCTTCCACTTAGCGGGTCTTTTGAAACCCGGTCGATAGTGGCCATGCGTGGGTCTTTAAGTCTGAGGCGAGTTATAGAACGCATCTGTCACTTGGCAGGTCCTATGCGACCCAGTCGGTAGTGGCCATGCATGGGTCTATAGATTCGTTCGGCATCAGTTCTTAAAAACTTAAATCATGAATTGGTTTGGATTTAAAAATACTTAAAAGATGCGCGCGCGCGCGCATGTGTGTGTGTGTGTGCGTGTATGCAGTTAATTGACAATTAGAAATGGTATGTAATGGTAACGAACTGAAGGAGGACTAAAACGAAGTTGGTTTTATAAATGGAAAACCTATTATGTGAATGGTGTTTGGTTTGGAAACAAAATTTGTTCTTTTTTTGAGAAAATTATGTGTTGTATTTCACATAACTATCCTCACATGTCATGTATTTGTTCATCTTTAATCTTTCTCCTACGAGCCTCAGCTCATGGTGTGTAAAACATTTCAGGTGATAGCGGAAAGAAGATAGCAGAATGAGATATAGGCTCGTGGAAACCTTTTTGGGTTAGTTTTGATAGAATTACAGAATTCTTGAAAGAATCTTTTGTGTATTGATTAATGTAACCGTAATTTTTTTGCACTTTGGATATATGTTTGAGGGTTAGTAATACCCAATTTGTAAGGCCTAAAAGCAATGAATTTATGATTTGCATGCATGTATGGGCGTTGGGCAAGTGTTTTGGATTTGATTACTTGATTGTATATCGACTCTATGGATTAAAATGTTAGAATTATGTGTTTTGGAGTTAAATGGAGTTATTTTAGTGCCAAATGCGTATTTAACTTTAAATTTTTACATATTTAAAACTATGTTTAAACTATGAGGAGAATGGTTGATTTTTCTAACACTTGGAAATTTTCAGGTTTTTAGCCTTAGGGGCTCTCGGGTAGCCCACCACTCGAGCGGTGGTGGGTCCGCTCGAGCAGTCCCCGCTAGGCTAAATTCTTTGGAACTTCGGTTTAAAAATGAGTTTTGTTTGGTATCTTTAAGGTAGCCGTTATGGCATTTATTAGCCTACTTGGAGGTTTATTTTATGTGAAATTTGATTTCTTCACTTTTATCATTTATGGGGAAAATGAAAGGTGTTGGTTTTAATTTCAAACAAGACTTAGTTTCGGTTGATCTTTTGACTCAAATTTGTTTTAAAGTCTTTAACTCGGGTCTTTTTACCTTTTATATTGCAGGATTTTATTGTTACAAAGTCGGGTAATTACACTAACTCATCTATCATCCATTTTCTCTGAATACGAGTTCTTTCTTCCCCTGAGTCAATATCACCTCATAAGTTTCCTCCGCCATTAACTTTTACACTTCTTGAGTGTTGATCAATTTTAATGGGTGTGGATGTGGATGTGTTAGATCTCGAATCCAGTTCTAGTTGGTTTTGGGCTCCAGTATCCTTAGGATAATCCTAGTCCGGCATCCTCTGGAGCTCACTTTTGAAGCACTAGATCAGGTAGATGAGGTCCCCCACATTGAGCTTTAGAATTTGGTTTATTGGGTAGGCATGATTAGTGGAGATCAAGATCCTTCCCACATCAAGTTCCTTCCTTGAACTTGTTCTCCCATCTAGGTTGATGACTCTGCCCCAAGTTTTCCCGATTTGTGAGAAAGTGCTCACATTCCATGTGTGCAAAGGAACACCCAAGATGTTTATCCAAACCCTCATTGTTTAATTGAACTCCTTTCACTCCATTTGTAGACGATTTCAAACCAATTAGCAAGCCAATCTCTTTCATTTTGTAGGAAAGAATCCCTCTCTTCTTCACTTGGGAATTGCAATAAGATCTTCAGGTCTCCCAAAAAGCTGGTCTTTACACTCTAAACTCTATCGCTTCTCATTGTGTTGTCTACACTGAGGACACGTTTGTGATCCCTTAAAATTCCAACAGCACATTTTTTTGTCCACTCTTTATCTACCTTAATGGCCTCAATGAGGTCTTCAGTGATGCCTTGTGACACTACTTTATGTCTCCTCGAGATCTCTTTCCTTACTAGCTTGTGTGTTTTTTGTTCCATGTCTCAGCCAATTCGTCACGACCCATTTTATAAAATAACGTCCGTGACCAGCCAATGAGTTAAAACCAACACGAGACCTCTTAATTTTAAAACTCCTTTTTTAATTTTGGTATAAAACGATTTCTTTTATTAATTTTCACAAAAATCATCTCAATAATCCATTTAAAATTCTCCTAGAGCATGCTACTACATTTTTCATAAATGATTCACACATCATCTAAAGTTCTTATGTACATCACATGGAGAAGATATAAACAACAAAAGAAGAAGATAAAGAAAATATCCACTCTAGCCAGCTCATTTTAAGCATCACCTAAAATACGATTTCAACAAAATATTAGTAAAGCTAGTGTGAGTGCATTGATATCTAAATTACTGCTGTCTTTTTATTTTTAAAATTATATTAAATTAAACGGTTTTACCAACAATTCAGAGATCTACCTCGCAGTTGAAAATGATCATTCCATATAATCACCTGACCGTAACGCGTAACCTTTATTACATCCTTACCGCTGGTACTTTTATCGTGTTCCAACGGCTGGGACACCGTTTAAACTATCATTAACATCTTTATAATATTCATATTTTTCTAATCATTTTCAAATAATATCAATAGCGATGCATATCAAAATCATTATAAAGCGTTAACTGAAAGCTAAATTAACTCATATATCACAATACTCACCTGACGTTTGCAGAAATTAATAAATTTTTGCTCAAAAATTCCAAATTTAAACACAATAAAAAAATATTAGCTTCAGTATGATGTTCATACTTTTGTTCACCTTAGCAAGAATCAATTAATATGCTTTATTGTCTAAAATAATTTATAGTTAAAATACAAAATTCTTTATATTTGGGATAAATAAGAAAAAAAATTTATCCTGTTTTTCTCACATAACCCTCAACTAAGAAAACATAATCTTTTATTTTAGCTTTTAAAGGAATGTTTTATTGCTAGAATTATGTAAAGTACTTATTTTACTTTATTCTTTTAAAATCTCTAATTATAAAAATTCATCTTTAGCTCTTAATTTAAAACTCGATTGTTATGAGTTTTTCTTTTTAATTTAATGCTTATAATAAACTGAAAAATCAAATTTTCATAAAAACTCATTTAAGCCTGATTAAGCCCGAATCATGCAAAATATTAACCAACTTCTTTTAGAAGATTTAAGGAAAAATATTCATTTTAGAAAATTTCTATTTTAAATACTAATCTTTAAAATGTTCATAAACTTCTATTTAAGGTTCAAATTTTAATAAAGAAATTTAGTTTATAAAAACTTTCAAAACTATGTTGAAATATTTATTTCTTTAGATTGGGTCCAAGTCTTGTTAAAAGGAAATTTTATTCAAAACGTTAACTTTAAAAGTTTAGGCTCCAAACTACAATACTCATTTTAAAATTACTAACTCCTTTTGATATAAACCTTATAATTTAATAAGATTTTATTAAATTTCTTCCAAAAACAATCTTTTTTGAATTAAGTTTATTTGAAAACTTGGTTTAACACTAAAATGTTAACAAGAAAATCTTCCAAGTTATTTTATTCTAAGATACCTATGTTAATTAAAATTTGGTTTATCTCCACTAAAATAAAAATTATTTATCTTTTAAATCTTTAAAATTATTTTTACATAAAAAGTTATTTTCTTTTGAATTTAGTTATAATATGTGAAAATACTAATGTTAACCAAGTCTTATGAATTTTAATAAGAAAAAAATCTATAATTTTGACTTAACCTTAAACCAGGAACACAATTGTTTAAAACACTTATTTTAAACTTGGTTTAGGTAGTTAAAATTTGCAATAGAGACATTTAGATGGAAATTTACCATTTAAGAAAACCTTTTTAATTTAACTATTCAGTAATACTATGAATTCAGAAATAAAATTTAAAAAAATATCTAAAAAATAATTTAGATGGTTGAGATTAATAGGATGTGGAATATATCTTAATAAATTTCAACCATCCAGATTACTTTATGGGTATTTTTTTAGATAGTTGAGATTAATTGAAATATATTGCACATCCTATTAAATATTAATCTCAACCATTCAAATTATTTTTTAAGTATTTTTTTAAATTTTATTTATGAATTTATAGCATTACTGTTCGTAGCATTTATGAGCCATTAAAATGTAATCAAATGGGTCCCAAACGCCGAATAATATGGAGGACATGCATGCGGTTAGGGAGGGAAACAGATATAAACGCGCACACTCCGGGCCAATCATGCACACAACAACATCAAACAACAATATTATGCTCCCAAAACATACCCACGGTTAAAAACAGAAACGCACGCACAGTGAGTTTTCTTATCATGCATGGCGCGGTGATGCCGTTGGGGTGTGGCGGTCGAGGTGCTCGGTGGTGGAGGTGATATGGCAGTGGTAGTGCTGTACGGGTGGTGGCAGAGAGAAACATATATTCGTATATATATAATACGGATATAGGGAGAGATACACGGGGAGAGGGATATGTATATATATATATATGTAGAGAGAGAGAGAGAGAGACGGAGCAACAGAGAGAGACGGAGGGAGGGATAGACCGGCGGCGAGGGGTCGTATGCTACCAAAACACATACACGATTAAAAACAGAAACACGCACACACTGAATTTTCTTAACATGCATGGTGCAGTGATGCCATTGGGGTGTGACGGTGGAGGTGCTCGGTGGTGGAGGTGATATGGTGGTGGTAGTGCTGTGCGGGTGGTGGCAGAGAGAAACATATATTCGTATATATACAATATTTACATAGGGAGAGATACACTGAGAGAGAGAGAGAGAGAAACGGAGGGAGGGAGAGACCGGCGGCGAGGGGTGGTTGGGGTGATGTTAGCGTCAGTGGACGGGGATCGAAGGTTGGCGTCGTTGGTGAGCGGAGGGAGGCAGAGACCGGCGGCGAGGGGTGGTTGGGGTGGTGTTAGCGCCAGTGGACGGGGATCGAAGGTTGGCGTCGTTGGTGAGCGGAGGGGCCGGTGGCCGGTGGTGGTTGGTTGCGACGGTCTGGGTGGCGACGCAGCGTCGCCTTCCTCTCCTTCCCTTGATGTTTTAGGTTCTGCTCGAAGCTTCTGAAGTTTTTGAAGCTCTCAGCTCCTTCCACTTTTTAGACAATATAAATATATATATATATATATATATATATGAGTTTTGGTAGGTATCCAAAATTTGTTTGACCGAAAACTTACCGAATTACTAGGTGCATGACAGTACATAAATGTCCGTTGCTTTCAATTACGAACACGACTGAATAACGCTAATTATTATTTTTGTATTTTTAATTTTAAAAAGCCATGAAATTTATTATACATATTTATTTTTTATAAGATTTATATTTTTAGTATTATATTTTGAAATTTATTAAACAAAAATAATATTTAATACAATATTTTATAAAATAAAAGGCAAATTTTCAAGAATATAATGCCTCATTTAATAAAAGCACCTGTAAATTGATAAGTAATGCTATGCCTCTTAAAAGTTTTGATCAAAAAAATATTGAAACTTTAGCCTTATTTTTATTATTCTCTTACCTTATTGTTAGATGGTTAATTTTATTATATACATAATTTTTAGATTCATACACTTAAAAACTTTATCACATATGTTTATAATAAATCATACAAATTTATAACTATAAAATTACACAAATTCATAAATCAACAATCATAAAAATTCAAAATATTTAATAATATGAATTTATACTCAAAATCACATCATTCATAATCCACAACTTTTAATTTAAAATTTTTAATATTTTATAATTTTATCTACAAGCATTCATAATTTCAATCATAAATCTCATAAATGTATATAAGTACTCCCCAAAAATTGGGATGCACATGAATCTTTTTTCTTATTAATCAACTGTTTACTTGTTAATTTTGTTGTTGAGTAAATCTAAGTGCAATAAAAACAAGAATGGTAAAAATGATTGAAGAATATGAGGAGAAGAGTTACAAGAGCACTCCTAAGGGGAAGGGAAGTTATAGTGCTACTACTAATTTTTAATTTCATCGGATGCATGCTAATATTTCAATTAGTTTAATTACAAAAATGTGATTACTTTTTAATTTTTACATTTTATATTTTAAATTATAAAATTTAAATTATAATAACTCTTTATATATTTGTATGTTTGTTTTTTTTTAAAAATTGATATTCTTATAATTCTCTTGTCCATATCTTTTAAATAAGATTTATTTTAAATATAAATTCTAAAAAAATGATAAAATTTTTCTATTATTTTTCAATTCTAATTTAAAAAAATTTCTCGCAATCTGTATAGTTGTAGAACAAGTTTCTTACAAATAAAAAAAAATAGTTATAGATCAAGTGGAATGGTGTGAGAACTTTCTTATACAAGAAAAAAAATTATATTGAAAATTTTCTTATTCATAAGCTGTTTATTTAATTTAAAACAAGAATAAAGAAATTAAAAAAAATATGTATAAAAAATTTCTCATTAGATGTATAAGAAGTTTCTCTTTTAAATAAGATAGGTATTGCTAAAATAAGAACGCTAAGATAGATGTGTCATGCCCTCAACTTCAAGGGCCGTAAAATAAACCCCAGCCAACCAAAAGAGAAACCTTTCAACCAAATCCATGCCTGAAGCTCAAAGAACATCCATCAAAAAACATTCGGAAAGGAATCATTTGAAAAAAGATGACCATATCAAGAAGGAAAAAAGCTTCCAAACCATGATTTGAAAAGAAAAAGTACCTCAAATAGAGCACAAAACCTTGGTAAATACCCATTTGAAAAGTAAGTTCCAAAACAAAGGGGTGAAAAATTGCCTACACAGTCAGACCGCTCGATCGGTCCTATGACCACTTGAGCGGTCTTTCATTAATTGCAGCATTTCTCGCCTTACACCGAGAAATCGAGGGGCACATTTGACCGCTCGATAGACCACCCGAGCGGTCTAGCTTTGGACTCTTTTCTCAAACTTAGTTTTAAAAATTTTAGCTTTCACATCAAAACATTCATAAAAATAAGCCTTTCAAGCAACCAATTTTATATATATAAGACCAAAAGAATAAAGGAACTTTTCTAAACTTTAAAGGAACCAACATTTACCCATCGAATAATGTTCAAAACGGTACCCAACGTCTTCTCATGCATACAAAACATGTGTTCATGGCCTTGAGACTTTATAACCGAGGTTGATTCAATCCGATGACAACCATCCAAGATATGTTCAAAAGAAATTACACGTTTACAACGTCCATCTTCAAAAGATGTTACAACAAGATATGTAATCCTATCAACATTTACAAAAAAGGGTCCAACAACCACATTTCTTAATCCATGACTTTCTTTCTGCTATTACCTGAAATGATTTTTACAACATGAGCAAATGCTTGTAGAAAATTGACTGACGATGAACATATGCATGACATGCAATGATGATTATGCGAAATGAAACACATAATTTTATCAAAAATAAATTTCATTTTCTACTAAAAACCCATTCACATAACCAATTTTACTTATACGAGATAAATTGTAAGGACCCGGTTTCTAAAACTCGTGGTTAGTAATAAATAAATAAATAAAGACATGTCGCGAAAAAAATACTAAACCCTAAAACTGAATCCCAAAATGAAAACCCTAAAATAAAAAAGCAATTCATTTAATCCAAACAATTATTTAAACACCGTAGAATAATAAAGGGATAAATTCCCCTCTCTCTCTCTCTCTCACTCTCATTACTTCTCCTACACACACACATTTCAATGTTATATATATATATATATTCCTCCATCCATAAACTCATTTTCATAACCCATTTATAAACTCATAATTATAATTCATAACCCCCATCCATAAACTCATATTTATATCATGTTCATAAACTTATATTTCATAATCCCATACCCATAATATCTTCAATTAAACTAAAAATTATATATATATATATATATATATATATATATATATGTATAATAATTTAATTCACCTCATCAAAGTTATATAATAACAATAAT
>JAOTRH010175655.1:0-12212 GCA_034768845.1 Heliamphora exappendiculata | reverse complement strand
TTAATAAATGCACAGTTTTTTCTCCAGCTTTTCAGCTAAGGTAGTGATTAAAAGTATTTATTTATTTTATTTTTTGTGCCACATTTTTCAAAAAATAATAATTTATTTCGATTAAACATTTTTCTATTTGATTAATTCAAAATCCAGAATTAATTCCCACGTTTTTTTTTCAATATATCCGATTTTAAAAAAAATCAGCTTTAAACGTGATATTTTTTAAAAAATAAAATATCTACATTTTTTTATTTAATTAAAATTAATTAATTAAAAAAAACTTGATCTTATTTTTTATTACAAAATATTTTAATTAAAATTAAAAATTTTGAATTAATTAAATTAACAGGATAAATAAAATCAATATATATTTCATCCACGCAGTTAATAAAAAATAAATGCAAGATAAATATAAATTATCCCGATTTTATGATCAAACTGAAACTCTAAAGACTTTCTATCTTCCGTTAAAAGATAAGCCTCCAGTAATTCTTTTCAGCTTCCTGTATCCTAATAACATCAGGATTATTTGATTCCCCAATTGTTTTGGATAAACACTGCTGAAATTGCGCCCAATTGCCTGGGATGTTTGGAAAATAGTTTTCATCCCAATTCCAAACACTGGATGGATTTCGCTGAAGTTGGGAACTTGCACAGGACCTTTTGAGTAGCACCAAAATCGGTTTTCTGCGACTATTTTGAAAAAATTGCTCCATGATTTGTGGAGAAAAAAAAACACAGCTTGTGAACCACCGCCGGTTGCCACTGCCAACCACCGCCGTTCTTCCATACATGTTTTTATTTATTTATTTTTTTCTAATAATCTAAAAAAAACTTAAAGAATATAAAATATTTTACATCGAAACCTATGTTCCATAAGCTCACATTCGATATAAAAAATAATTAATCTAACACGGTCAACCCCGTGGTTAAAAAATTAATTAAATCATCATCCATTCAAACCATTTAATCAAACATGAATATAATAAATGATCATAAAATCGGAATTAGAACGCCTGCAAAACATAGTTAGCAACAGTTCGAAATCTACCAAGCCTTGATAACCGTAAATAAAAAATAAAACGGTTCTGATACCAATTTGTTGGAGGCAATACTGCCAAGATAATTGTTTTTGTAAAATAATTTTCGGTAAAAAATAAACTGGACAGGCAAACGCCGAAATGGGCTTCAGATAAAACTTTTGACGAAAAACGATCAAAATAAAACCCGTGCAATCAAAATTAATTTAGAAGAATACCTCTTGTAGATCTAATCTTCAACTATGACTTAATTCTGAGTTGAAACTCCGGTCAGATCTTTTACCGTATTTCTTATGCGATTCTCGAACGTAGTATGGGCTACGATCCTCCGATAACTTGTACCGCCAGAATCCCGATGTATTTTTAAAGTCTTAAAAGACAAAAATAATATATCAATAATGATAATAAAATCAATCTTAACTGGTTCAGCCTACTCGCAAATATATAGGGTTATAGTAGGGACCTGGAGAGTAATTATGAGTAAGACTTTCAGTGGAATATAGATACGTACGGGCAGTTTCTGCAATTTCTATAAAATACTGAATTACAGTTCACACCACTAAAGAATTATTATTGCACTCTTTCCCATAATCTCAAGACCTTCTTACATTGAGTTCATGTTATTAAATGCTTACTATTTCTCCCCACGTTAAGATTCCTGATATCCTCCAACTAAATTTAGTTACTGACAATTTAATTTAATCGGCATCTTCATATTTCTTAAACCCTTCCACTTAACTTATTTGACCGCCAGATAATTAAATCCACCTGCAGGGTTTGGCTCGGTCAAATCTTATAAGCATCCTTAAGAGGGTATCGTCAATCCCGATCTTTTGGGACATGAATTCCGCCAATAATTAATATTTGTCAAATAAATAATATCGCTATCCAACTCACCGCGAATATAGACCCATATAAGATTGCACCTTCTAATGAATCAAAACAACGAATATTAAATATATAAAAATTAATAATTATTTCCGGATTAAGATGATAAGCTCTATTCATAATAATTTTAGGGCGTGAATTAATTTATATAGTCAGTAGTCAGTATTAAGTTAATTACCTCAAATGCCCCGTTCAATACACACAAAGTGTGCTGGCATAGAGAGTCAGAACAATAGACGACGTTATTATCTATTCCCCGTAACCAAGACAGGCCTACTAAAACTCTATGCCACAGTCGTACCGATGGTATGTTCATTTTCATCTAAATTGTGAACATAAAGCCTATATTATGCAAGAACCTAAAATATAGTCTTCTGTGTGTAAACCGTACTATACACACCAGATTAAATACTATACAGAATATCGGATATCCGTGCATAACAAATAAATAATATACATACATTACTCATAAAGATTCTCATAAAATGAAAAATTAATTTTATTAAAACTAAATTTAAATACTAAAACTATGGTTTCAGTATACCAACCCTAACAGGAAAATCTCTCCAAAATGTAGCGCAGTTATTTTCCAACTTCCAGCACCATCTGAAGCTGCCTGAAATTAATGGCTTGTCTCCTCTCTTCCGCTTATAAATATTCTTCTCGTTGTGTGTAAGAAAGTGCAGTGGGTGGAAGTGAAAGAAGCACAATAAATCTATGTTTTGTGTTCTGAAAAGAGTGTGACGAGGGCGCTTGTTTAAGGGGTGTACTGTCGTGAGAGTTTATGTGTACTGGAAGAGTTGTGAGGCTTTATGTGTGTGATAAGCTTTTATATCTTAGATTAAAAGATGGAAAAAAAAAAGTTAGTTGACTTTTTTGAAAATACTAAATATTATGGCTTAAGAACTGACTTTTTTATAAAAAAAAAAAACCTATCTTTTTTAGACAACCAAATAGGGGCATAGTATCACAAAGATATTAAATTTGTATTTACCTCCCATTAAGAAGAGTTATACTCGTACCATTAGACTATTTTATTTTATAATGTTTTTTTTTCTTTTAAAAAGAGAATTCTTCTCATTATGTAATAGAACTAGTGGTCGTGTTTACACTTGCACGTGAGTCATGAATTATGAGAAATTAAAAATTTAAAATTTATCTTTTTAATTGTTGTCAATGACAATATAAAAGATAAATATATCAAATTATTTTTGAAATTTTTTTCTAAATAAAATATCACAAAAGATTTCATCAATTTAGATGTTTCCTTATTATAATAATATAGATAAATATCTATACACGTGCAACAATAATGCAATAGTAATCTCTGTATCATTAAACTTGAAAATAGATTTTTTTCCATACATCTTGTAAGATGGTAAAAAAATATACGACAACAAAATCAAGGCTATTAAATGCATAATTCCAAAGAGTATTGAGATTAATCAGATAAACTGAACTTAATAACTTAGTAATTTGTTTAAAAATACAAAATAAGTGTCCTCTGGTAAAGATGATTTATTCAAATATTTAATAATATTTAATTAATTTAATTTTATTATTGAGGAAGCCTAGAAAATACTTATTTCCTAAATGATGAAGAAGAAGGGCCTGATGATGACAATGGAGCCTCTATGTGCTCCCATGGTTGAATATCTGCAAAACAAACCTCTTGGTCAGTGGCCGGTGGAAGATCCTTTAATGCCCAAGTCAGTTGGGACTTGAGAGAGAAAATCAAATGTTTAGACAGAAGTTAGTCCATGCTTTTGCTTAAAATGATTGATTACTTATATAGGAGAGAGAGAGAGAGAGTTAACTCCCTTGTTTTATCCCATCACTCTTTAACCCATGATAGCTAGGTTGAGTGTGGGAATAGGATACTTGTTTTGTTATTGTCACCTAGCCAATGATAGCTAATTGGAGGTGTTTGATTAGGTTTAGCAGGTTTATTGATTTTTTATTCTTATAATTATAAATAATTTACACATTAAAAATAATAAAATAAATAATTTAAATAATCAAATTAGATCCATTCTCGATATTGTCTCAATTAAACCGATTTAATGCATTATTAAACGGGAGAAAAATCTCCCTTCGGCTAAAAGTGATTTAAAGTTACTTTTTTATATATTTCATGTCTTGAAGTAACTTGAAGTAAATTATAATAATTTATATAATATAAAATTGTATTTAAAAAGTAAAAACTGAGATGCTAAAAGTCAAGTGAGCAATGACATAAAAAACCACTATTACCAAACAAAGCACAATAATAACCCCAAATGGTCAAGCTACCAAACCAATGTTAACGTGGGTTCTCGAACGTCACCCTATCGGCTGATAAGTGGCATGTGTTGTTAATTCGGGCATAATCTTTTGAATTTGGGGCAGTTCATAACAATTTCTCCCCAAATTGATGATAAGCGCACTGTGTTTTGAACTGTGTGCATAGTGAGGAGCTGTTACGTTGTGGGCAATCTTGTGACTTCTTTAGAGTTTGTTTGTTAAACTTGGCTTTAAATTTTGTAGATGAGTGAGATTCATTGAGACGATTGAGATTAAGGAAGTCTATAGCCTGAAGCTTTTGTAGATGAGTGAGATTCAATGAGACGATGGAGATTAAGGAAGTCTATTGCCTGAAGCTACTCGTGTAGGTAATTTGAAGAAGTTCAACCTGCTTGTGATTCGGGTGACACCGGTTCTACTCAATGAGCGGCAAGATACAGGGCTATAAAGGGGAGATGAAAACACTCAAATAGCTTAAGCAAGTATATCCAAACAACTCAAACCGAGTCGCTCAGTTTGAGCGGCACAATTCTTTTTACTTTGAAGGACCCCACCTCCATTATCCCACTTTAGCCTTGGAGGAATGAGCAGGTCAGGTGATTTTAAAGAGAATGCGAACTGCTAAGTTACTCGAGCAAATAAATCGACGTTATAAATGGGAACTGGAATCGTTCAAGGTGTTAATGTTGTATACTGAAAATCATGAATTTTATTTTGATTTTAGTATTTAATTTAATTTTAATAAAATTAATTTTTTATTTTATGAAAATCTCAATGAGTAATGAATACAATATCATTTATTTAATTTATGCATTGATATCTTTTATTCTGTACGGTATTTAATTTGGTGTGCAGAGTACGAAGACCAAATTTGGTCTGCTTTGGTTGCACACAGAAGACCAAATTTTAGGTTATTCAGAATATAAGTATTTGTTCACAGTTTAGATAAAAATTGACATACCATCGGTATGACTGTAGTACAGAATTTTAGTAGGTCTGCTTTGGTTACATGGAATAAATAATAGTGTCGTCTATTGTTCTGACTCGCTGTGCTAGTATACTTTGTGTGTATTGAATAGAACACATTTGGATAATTAATTTTATACTGACTATATAAATTAATTCACACTCCAAGATTATTTTGAGAGTACTTATGCTCTTATTCCTAAAATAATTAATTATTTGCGTATATTTAATACTCGTTATTTTGATTCATTAGAGGGTGCGATCACATATGAGTTTATATTCCCCGTAAGTTTGATAGTGGTAATAATTATATGGTGAATATTAATTATTAAAAGAATCCACATCTCGATAGTTCGGGATTGACGATACCCTCTTAAAGAAATTTATAAGTTTTGATCGGGTCAAACTCTATAGGTGGATTTAATTATCCGGTAGTCAAATAAGTTAAGTAGAAGAGTTTAAAAAATTTAAAAATACAGATTAAATTAAATTGTTAGTAATTAAATCTAATTAGAGGATATCAAAAATCTTAACGTGGGGAGATGAGTTAAGCATTTAATAACAGAAACTCAATGTAAGATGATCTTGAGATTGTAACTTATAGTGCAGTTACAATTTTTTAGTTGTGTGAACTGTAATTTAGTGATTTATGAAAATTACAAAAATCGCTGCAAGGTTTCCATAATTACAGATACCGCTGAGAGATTTGTTTAATTGCAGAAACCGCTGGATATGTATCTGAGTTACACTAGAAGTCTTTGTCATAATTGCTTTACAGGCCCTTGCTATATCCCTATAAATATGCGGGTAAACTGAACCAAACTTATAACTCGTTTTCAAGACTAAGGTTGACCAGGTTCTACTAGTACGAGTTCTTGAAGGATCGTAATCCACACTACGTCCGGGAATCACATAAAAAAATACAGTAGAAGGCCTGACATGAGCTTCAACTCGGAATCAAAAGTTCGTAGTTGGAGAATCGACCAAAAAGGTATTCTTCTAAATTAATTGTGGTACCACGGGTTTTATTTTGATCGTTCGATATCAAAAAGTTTTATCTGGAGCCCATTTTGGCGATTACCCATCAAGTTATTTTTATGAAAAAATCATTTATAAAAATAATGATTTTGACAGTTTTGTCTTCAACAATTGGTATCAGAGCTGTTTTATTTTTTATTTACGATTTATCGATGGGGTGGGTAGATTTAGAACCGTGCTAACTTTATTTTGTAGGCGTTTTAATCTCGATTTTATGATCATATTTTTATTCATGTTTGATTGAATGTGTTGTATGATAATTTAATTAATTTTTTAATCATGAGGATTAATCATGATAGTTTAAGTTTTTTAGATTGAATGTAAGCCTACGAGACATAGATTTTTGGTGTAAAATTTTTTATTTATTTTAAATATTAGCTTAGAATATTTAAGTACATGTTGAATATCCAAGAACACGAAAAATATGCGGCAGCACTGGCAGGGGTTTCTGGACTTTTAGGCCATGGATCGCGGTAATTTTTTCAACGGTTTTAAAACAATATTTTTGGTAAATTTCTGCAGATTTTATACATTAAAAATAGCAACAAAATAAGTCCCAAAATAGTCGTAAAAATGAATAAAAGTAGCCACCACCGGCGGCGATTCAAGGCTGATTTTGATATTTTTTGAAATATTTTTGGGACTATTTTTTGAGCAATTTTCTAGGTATAAAGTAGCAGTAAATATACCTTAAAATACTATTCAAAAATTATGAAAAAATGGAGCAAAATATCTGCAAAAAAAGCAGCAACGGCAGCGGCCATGGGCGGCGGTGGCGCAGGCTGTTCGGGGCTATTTTTGGAGCTTTTTTGAGATTGTTTTTGAGGCGTTCTTCAAAGCAATATGTTGTTGGATATCAGCGTTATTTAAAAAAAAAATAGAATTCAAAACCACCACAAAAAAAGCCCAAATAGGCGGTGGCAAGGCAGTGGCGGCGGCAACTTGTTTTGGCTGTTTCGATTGGCTGTTTTTGGTATGATTTTTTGACAAAAAACATAGTATTTTTCGAGAGCTATTTTTTTAAGAAAATGACATCAAAAACGGAGTTTGGGAGTGGCGGCAAAAGTCGCCTAAAGTTGGTGGCATTGGGCGTCACCGGCGGTGCTGGTGGCCGGCGGTGGTGCTGGTTGGTCTGGGACTGTTTTGATTGTATTTTTTTGATATATATTGATCGAGATGTGATATATTTACATATCACTAAAAATCAGAGAATTCTAATGCAATCTAGATTCGACAAGCGGTTGTTTCAAAGTATTGAAACTTTTAGAGCTTATCTTTAAATAGGATACTAAAACTCATCAGAATTTCTATTCAATTATAAAATCGGCATATAGACATATCTTAAATTTATATTCTTTTAAACTGTATGAATGATGTATATCTGTTTTATATTTTCTTGTTAATTTAATTAATTTAAAAAATTCAATTTTAATTAAATATTTTGTAAAGGAAAATAAAATTATGTTTTTTTAATAAATTTTTTTAATTAAATGAAAATTTTTGAGATATTTTATTTTTTTACAAAATATCACGTTTAAGATAAATTTTTATTAAATCGGATATCTTGGAAAAACATGAAAATGAATTCTAAATTTTGAATTAATTAAATAAAAAAATATTTAATTTAAATAAATTATTATTTTTTGAAAAATATGTAACTAAAATAAAATAATTGAATACTTTTAATCACTATCTTAACTGAAAAGCTAAAGAAAAAATTATGTATTCATTGAATTTTCTATGTTACGCATTAAAACACTAAAAATTAGTTTGACAAACCGAAATTGTGACGCTCCGTCTTTTAGGCACATCAGGAAATACATAATTATAATTAAGAAAAGTATTTTAGCAATTTATTCATAGTTACATATAATAAATACTACATCATTAAGAGTTCAGAATTGTTCAAAATACATAGCGATTATAGTTTTACAAAAGATTCAACAAAAATTACGATGCGCCCGTGAAAACTGAACAAAAAGAACAAAATGGGTAAACTTAAATTCTTCAACTTGCTTTGTTGGGGTTGGCTGGTTTTTGCCACTCACCTTGTTCTTCAAAACCTCCTCCTCCTTTGGGTGCAAGTTCCTCAAAGAGCTCTTTCTCCTCACCTGTGGCATGAATGCCATGAGGCAAAGTCTAGAAGCAAACTCCCTAAACTTTTTAACCAAACTCTCCACAAAATATTCTATAATGCATATCATATAACACCTAGTATGATTATATAATCAAGGAGACAGACAAATTTGACAATTACAGCAGAAAAAGCATTTATAAGAACAAGTATACTGGTGTGTGATGCAAATGCCCAACCCGACATATATCAAGGATCATGACATGAATTCCACGCCGAGAATTTCAAAGTAGACTTTATGGGAATTTGATCACCAAACCTATCTTTTCTCATTGTGAATAGTAAACGCTCGCCTCGACTTCATGCCTCAGCTATATTACTTAATGGCAATGGTGTGGGGGTGGGCTAATAGCATCCTTATCCTTCGGCTAACAAAAAATGTGCAAAAATCCCACCTTAAGAATAAGGTTACTCATTTGACGTCATTCCAACATCTAAATTACCAAAATTAAAAGGTTAGTGACGAACTCATGGTGCCTAACCCCTTTAATAATAAACAATCTCCAAAATCATTTTTCAAAATTGGCAACCAAGGACTTTCTAGGTTTAGAACTGTTAGGGTTAGTACATTGAAAATTATATTTTTAGTATTTAATTTTATTTTAATAAAATAAAATTTTTATTTTATAAAATTTTTTATGAACAATGTATGTGTATCATTTCTTTAATGTTATGCATGGATATCTAATATTCTGTATAGTATTTAATCTAATGTGTAGAGTACGACTTGCACACAGAAGATTAAATTTTAGGTTCTTTTAGAATATAAGTTTTATGTTCACAATTTAGATGAAAATGGACATACCATTAGTACGAATGTAGTATAGAGTTTTAGTAGACCTGCCTTGGTTATGGGAAATAGATAATAGCGTCGTCTATTATTTTGACTCTCTATACTAGTACACTTTGTGTGTATTGAACGGGATATTTGAAAAAATTATTTTTATACTGACTATATAAATTAATTCACACATCAAGATTATTATGAATAGTGCTTATTCTCTTAATCCTGAAATAATTATTGATTTACGTATATTTAATATTTATTGTTTTGATTCATTAAAGGGTGCGATCTTATATGGGTCTATATTCCCGGTGAGTTGGATAACGGTATTATTTATATGACGAATATTAATTATTGACGAAATTTACGTTCCGAAAGATCGGGATTAACGATATCTCCTTAAGAAAGTTTGTAAGTTTTGATCGGGCTAAACCCTGCGGTGGATTTAATTATTCAACGGTCAAATAAGTTAGCAGAAGGGTTTAAAGAATATCAAGATACCGATTAAATTAAATTGTCAGTAATTAAATTTAATTGGCGGGTATCGATAATCTTAACGTAGAGAGAAATGGTAAGCATTTAATATCAGAAGCTAAATTTTATATGGTTTTGAGATTATGGGTTATAGTGCAATTATAGTTCTTTAGTGGTGTGAACTATAATTGAGTATTTTATGAAAATTGGAGAAATCGTTGCTGATTTTCCAAAATTACAAATACCGCTACGAGGTTTGCTTAATTGCAAAAACTACTGATACGTGTCTGTGTTCCACTGGAAGTTTTACTCATAATTATTCTTTAGGTCTTTACTGTAGCCCTATATATATGCGGGTAGGTTAAACTAGTTTCATAACTTATCTTCTAAGACTAAAGCTGTCCTGGTTCTGTCGGTACGAGTTCTCAGAGGATTATAGCCCACATTATATATGGGAATCGCATAAGGGAACACAGTAGAAGATCTGACAGGAGCTTCCACTTGAATTCAAATTGTAGTGAAAAATTTGACCGGTAAAAAAGGTATTATTCTAAATTAACTTCAGGTACACAGGTTTTATTTTAATCGTTCGTTATCAAAAGTTTTATCTGGAGCCCATTTTGGCGTTTGCCCGTCCAATTAAATTTTTTTTCAGGTAATCGTTTGCAAAAAACAAAGATCTTGGTAGTTTTATCTCCAAAAATTGTGTATCAGAGCCAATTTGTTTTTTGTTTTCGGTTATCGGGGTCGGGTAATTTTAAAACTATTGCTAATTTTGTTTTGAATGCGTTCTAATCTCAATTTTATGATCATCATTTATTTTTCATGTTTGATTGAATGGTGTGAATGATGATTATTTTTTTAATCATGGGAGTTGACCGTGATAGATTGAATGTGAGCTTTCGGGACATAGGATCGATGTAATAGCTAGCTTTATATTTTTAAATATCTGTTTAGATTATTTAAAAAATGGGTTGAACATATCCAAGAACACGAAGAACTAATGCGGCATCGGCGATAGTTCGGGTTTTGAACGGGTCACAAATCGCGGTAAGCTTTTAATGATTTGAAACAGTTTTAAATGATTTTTTCCAGTGAGTTTTTTGCAATATTTTTGTATAAAAAATAATATAAAAAATAAGTCAAAAATAGAAAGGAAAAATACCAAAACAGCCCGGTTCCGGCGGCAGTTCGACGACAGTTTTTATGAATTTTTAGGCCATTTTTGGGACTATTTTTTGAAAATTTTTTAAAAACATAAAATAGTAGTAAAACATACCTCAAAATACTATCAAAAATCAAAAAAAAATTAGACCAAAATCACAACCCAAACAGGCAGCAAATTGGTCGGCGGCGGCGGTGCTCGGTTGCGCCTGCCAGTAGTAGCTTCCAAGCAGTTTTTTGACAGTTTTTTGGACTATTTTTGAGTAGTTTTTTTTAAAAATAATACTTATTGAGAGTTTTCTTTTGATGTAAAATAATTCAAAAACAAAGTTCGGATGAGGTTGGAACGGCCTCAGGAAGTTGGATATTAAAGGCGGCGGCGCTGGGTGCGGCGGCAGCAGCTTTGGGCAATGTTTTCGATAGTTTTTTGGACTTTCTTTGAGTAATTTTTTATATAGAAAAATATTAATTTTCAATAGATTTTTTTGATATAAAGTACATCAAAAACCGAGTTCGAAAAATCCCCAAGAAGTTGGCTGCGCAGTGCTGTTGCGAAAAGTAGCAATTTTTGAGGTTCGAACAGTTTTTTTGGCCATTTTTCGTGCAAGGTTCTGCCAAATATTTTGACAGAAAAATTTCATATTTCGAGAGCTTTCCAATGATATAAAACCCGTCGGAAACGGAGCCTAGATGAGGCGGCAGGAGCCACCTAAAGGCCCACAAGGTGGCGTCGGCGGTGGCTGGGGGTGGTCCGACGATTTCTCTCATCCGAGGTTGCTTTGTGTTGATTTTATGATGTATACGAGACTGATATGATATATCAGTATATATCAGATAGTATCAAGGAAGCCTGATATATCAGTATATATCAGATAGTATTAAGGAAGCCTGATGCAATCAGGAAACTGAATCAGAGGCGAACAAGGATTGAAATAACTGATTTTCTTAGGGAGATTGAAACACCTCAGTGTTTCACTTGGATCATAAAATCGGGATATATATATATATATATATATGAACTGTGTGAATGATTGCATATCTGTTTTATTTATCTTGTTAATTTAATTAATTCAAAAATTCGATTTTAATTAAAATATTTTGTAATAGAAAATAAAATAAAAAATTTTAATTAATTAATTTTAATTAAGTAAAAAAAACTTTAGATATTTTATTTTTTACAAAATATCACGTTTAAGATAATTTTTTTAAAAATCAAATATTTTGGAAAAATATAGAAATTAATTCTGAATTTTGAATTAATTGAATGAAAAAATATTTAATTAAAATAAATTATTATTTTTAAAAAAATGTGAAATGAAAAATATAATAAATAAATAATTTTAATCACTACCTTAGCTGAAAAGCTTGAAGAAAAATTGTGTATTTATTAAATTTTATTTGTTACGTATTTAAACACAGAAAGATGGATTGATAAATCAGAATCTTT
>JAOTRH010175644.1:0-12212 GCA_034768845.1 Heliamphora exappendiculata | reverse complement strand
GGGAGGCCGGGGGGCAAGTATCCAACAGGAAAAAGTGCATGCAGTCTCAGCTTCATTGGTTCACATAAGTATATACTAGTCCATGATCTTTCCTCAAGATTAGAATTTCATTATCACAAATTTTGCACCAACATCATAACTGCCTTAATATGGTGGGGTTTGGCATTGCTGAAACTAGTAATTTATAGATTGTAGTATGTAGTAAAAATTGTGAGTGTTTGGTGAAGATTGTAGCTTGTACCTGAAATAGAAGAAAAAAATAGTTATAACTTGTAGTAAAAATTATGAGTATTTGGAAAAGATTGTAACTTCTATTTAAAATTTGTAGCAGGAAGCTAAAAGATGCTGCTAGTAACTTTTGCAAACACCCTCAATAACACAAATGACCCTAAATTGAAGAGAATTTTCAAAATCTGACCAAAACAAAAAATATATATGAGAAGCAGCATTCAAAATCCATTATCTATCTATAATATCTGACTTATTTTAGTATTTCAACAACCTTAATTTTGACGTCTGGGATGGTTTCCTTGGGTATTTTGACACCTGGGGTGGTTTCCTTAATTTTAGGATTTCGACGACCTTAATTTTGATATCGGAGATGGTTTCCTTGGTGTATTTTCCAGGCTTCTTGTAGTTTGTATCCTTCTACGTCAGAACATGGATAAGACCCTCTGTACCATTATATGGTTGGTGCTACAAATGTACTTAGACCCAAGAAAAAGGCTTTGTTTGATTTATTTATTGAAGGAAAGCTATATGTTCTGTTGAGTTTGCTATTTGATTTGAGACTGTTGCATTAACCTTCTATTTTCTTATGATGGTCTAAAGATTGTACATGGATGGGAGACGAATAAAGCTTGGCTTCCAAGAGAGAGAATTGATGAGGTCTTTCATCATCTTTTATCTGTCCTTAGCTACGAAAAGCTTGTGTTTTTGACCGCAAAACTCAAATAACTGACAATGCTTCAATCTTCAGGTGCTGACTAATGCTGAGAAGGTGAAAAACTGGCTGGATGTGAAAGAAGCTGAACAAAAGAAGTAAGCTCTCTCTCTCTCTCTTTCTCGCGCGCGCCCCTTCTGTTCCAATTTCAACATATCAAACAACTACAATAAAATTTAACCCAACATTCTACAAACAAGTTTGGGTTTTTCCTATTCACTTAAAATCTTTAGGGTTTCAAGGGGTTCAAGACCAAAATCAACACAAATCCAAGCAAAACACCGAAATTAGTCAAGATCCTACCTTGTGGAGCTAAAAGTCTCGGAATTTCGCCAAAAATCCCCAACCCTAGGTTCGGCCAGTGAGGAATTTTGGGCTCCCAGTTGCTTGGTTGTGAAATTCTCAACTCAAATAGCCTGAATTTCCATCGATGGCAACTGGTTTGAAGTGTTGATCCACTAATTTTGTGCAAGAACTCGGAATTTCGTTTTTGGGCTCAATCCATAAAGCGAAGAAGGAAAAACCGAGAAGGAGAAGAAGAGAAAGCGGCGCCGACGGGAATGGGGGAAGGGACTTAGGGTTTTTGGATCATTTTTCCCTTTCTCTTTGTTTCCTCATCCAAGCTTCAAAATCATCTTCCATGGAGGCACAAAGAAGAAGAAGCCAAGAGGAGTAGAAGAAGCCAGCGTCGGGGGAGTTTTTGGGTGGGGACCTTAGGTTTTTTTTTTTTTTTACTTATTCCCTTTTCTATTTCTCAACTGTCCTAGAATCCTCTTGAACTAACATAAAACTAATTATTATTATTATTTAAAATAATATAAGTTATTTCATTCCCCAATTTAATTATAAATAAATTCTTATTTTATTTATTAAATTTTCTAACGTTATAGAATTTATCATAAATTATTGTTCCGGTGTCCCAACACATTCCAACCGCACACACAATATGCTTTATTATCATCAGAAATCATTTTCGAAAGTTTAATTATGTCAAAATAATTAATAATAAAAAAATAATAAATAAAACGTACCGAGTCTCTACAACCTCTCTTTCTTAGGAAATTTTGTTCCCGAAATTCATTTCCAGATCTCAAGGTGACAGTCTTTCCAAATAATCATCAACAATCTTCAAAACAGAACGCGAGAATGTCATCCAATGTTAGAGATGGTAACTCACTTTCATTCCCAAAAATAGTACGCTAACACAATATATTTTCGACGAATAACATTTAGACATATTGTCTTCGCAAAAAGAGTCTTACTAGTACTATGGCTATCCACTCATTATTGAACCAAAGTTCAACTTACACTGTTGTGCTGCTGAGACATAACTCACATCAAACATGACCGTCTCGAAGCAATCAATTTCACGGCACGAGGGTTCACACGGACTAAAGTTTTCACTAAATTTGCCGTTAACTCGTTCACCTCCACCTCAATACATACACTATAAAGAATTTTAACCCTTGACCTCCCAATACTCACTAACTATTGGGCTTGGGCTGTTACGTAGCACTATCAAAGTTAACGAGATCATAACCTCCTTCAACATCTTATAACTAAAATTTAAACACCTCATCAAGAGAGCTCTTTGCATGCACAAACATGACTTCACACTGCCTCGAGAAAGGGTTGTCAAGTTCTAATTCTTGGTAACTCACATCTTAACCATGTTCCTTTAATAACATCAAGTTCACTCGTATGTTATTGCCAAGAAACTAAACAATTCTAAGCATTTAACAAACGTAAACCGGAACTCATAACAAGTTATCAAAACTCTCAACATGGATAGCACAGCTACCAAAATCTCAACTATACTCTCTTACTTTAACAAATGTTACGACATTAACAATCCTGCATCAACTTGAAATTACATCACATCCCTACTGGTATAGGTTTTACATCTTAACATTGACTCCTTTATCAAAGGGGCACTAGCTCCAGGTTAACCAATCTGATGCCTCAAGGGACATAGGGATAAAGATACACGAGTTATAGGGATACTACTCTTTTCTGAAAACTCTCAAACTTTAACTTCACCGAGATTCTTGACATTCTTACCCAATAAGGGAAAAACTATTCAATATTGTTAACCCGGGCAAAACTATTCAAATAAGGCAACCATCCACCCGTTTTTAGAATAATTTTAGATTTCACTTTATCCAATATTGTTAACCCTGATCATAATGATCACATTGATCATCACGTTTAGTTCTAAGTTTAAACTCACATGGAATTCTATTAATTACATTGTATCCCAAACAAGCATCTTGAAAAATGATGAATTCATCTTCCGATTCACACAAAGGTATAACATCAAACGTTCGTATTTCACAAAGATCAAATTACATCCTAGTCATTCAATCATCAAAACATGCCGTTCATCCTTACTACTCCATGTTTCTTCTTGAGGGTAAAACAACATAAGTGCGTCCACACCCCGGACTTAAACATAAACAAATTATATCCCTTGTTGAGAAACCTCATGCTAATGACACACTTTCCCAAGCAATGGTTCAACTTACGCCAACCACATTCATCATGTCTTTCCCTATATTAAGACACTTATACGCCAACCTCTTTTCGTATAAGTAGATGCTAATTCATGCTTGACTAAAGTGTTTATTAAGTTGAGACTGCATGCACATTTTTCCTGCTTGATACTTATCGCAATAAAGGCAAAAAATAGGCAAGTGTATAATTGAATTCCCTCTCTTACACTTTTATTTTTTGCTGCTATAGTTGTTAATCTTTGACTTTACTAACAATATACCTACTTGAAGTCTTAGATTTGTAATCTGTTTTGAATCTTTTGATAGCATTGCTTGCAATATCTTTCTTTTACCTTTGTGTAATTTTTCAGTGCTGAAGTCCCTAACAAAACATATTACATCATTATATTTCTTTTACAGGACATCATCATTCAGCAAGCCAGCATTTACATCTGAAGAAGTATATGGGAAAGTATTTGATCTTCAAGACAAGGTATTCTAACAAATTTAGCAATCCTTTCCTCAAATGAAGAAGTGATGATATCCTTTTAAATTATTTTTACTGATGATTCTATTAAGTTGAGAATTGATTGATAACATCTAGGTTGCAAGCATCAATAGAATTCCCAGGCCGAAGCCAAAAGCTGAGAAGCCTGTAAAGAATGAAACTGAGAGCAGTGGCGGTGATGCGAATACCTCGAGCTCATCTTCTGACGAGACTAATACGTCTGAAGATGGCCAAACAGCGGGGACTTCGGACAGTTCAACCAATGACGAAGATTCTGAACCCAAGGTTCATGATGAATTGTGATTGATCTGAAGGAGATTAAGATACTTAATATAGAGGGAAGCACATTGTTCAGTTGGATAGGCATGTGGGCAATTGGTAGGGTTAGATACAGTAGCAGCTGTGCCAACAACTGGCAGAATTGATGCCCAGAGTCTAGCCCATTTTTCTGGTGGCCTGCTTTTCTTGCCATCCTTTGGGTTCGATTCTTTTCACATCTTCATGGAGCTCAAGAGTTATATGCTAAGGATTTTTACGCATGTTAGTTATAATGGCTTTCACACCATTCCCCACATCACTATGGGGAGCATATATTGGCTCTCCAGAAGATTTTGGTGTAATTTTACAGTACCTTTTGGTTTTTTTTGTTTTGTTTTTGTTTTTGCGTACTTATAATTTTATAGTACTGTCTTGAGGGATCTTATCCTATTATGAGAAATGATATGATTTGTCAGCCTCAAACATGATTATTTCTTTCCTGCAATTTGTGATTGGCGTCTCAGGATTTGGTTCTTAAACGTGTTATCAGAGCATAATGTGTAAACCATCGGATTAGATCACCCCCTAGGCCACCACGCCGGGTTTGAGAACAGGCCAGGGGTTGAGCTCATTTTCTTGGTAGATCTGCGTGACTAATTGCCTGAAACCTGATCCATGGACAAATTACGTGTAGACACTTAAGGAACCCAACTACAGCGTGCTTGATTTTTCATTTGCTACCTTTCCCCTGTTGAAAAGAATTTTTAGAGCTTACTAGTCGCACTCCGAAATTTGTGACCTGTTGGTATCAGAATAAAAATAATTCTGAGGGTACAATGGTAATTAATTCACTATTGCAGTTACCAAAAATTGGTCGAAGATGACTACTAACATGTTTAACACAAGAAATAAAATTAAAAATCAAAAGCTTGAACGAAAGCAACGTGTCAATTACATCTCAAATTATATTCGATTCCCAAGTTTGAATAAAAGAAACAATTTGATTACATCTCAGAAGGTTCTAAAGATGCCAGACTATGAAGTCCCGAGAAGTGAGTTTGGGTTCTAAAGATCCCAGACTATGTAAGTCTTGAGAAGTAATAGTTTGGGTTCATAGATCAAGGTTCAACACCTTAATATAAGGTGTTAGCATTCTCGAGTGTTTAGGTCTAAAGATGATAACACTTTTTAGGTAAACTTTTGAAACTATTCTATTTGGAAAAGTTTGTGGGAAAGTGTTGACCCTTTAAATAAAAGGTAACAACACTTTCCTGTTGTTAAGGTTTTGGTGGAAAGTGTTTATACTTCACTCGTATGACCACTCATGAGTCCCGACCGCTACTCACACCCCTTTTCACCTCAAGATTCCAAATCCACACACCCTCCCATTTTTAAAACTAATCCTAACACTAAGAACCTTACTGTAGGACAAGCTCAAAAACAAACAAGTAGTTAACTACCACACACGCACAAAGCTTCCTCGTAGTGCAAGCCTGAAAACATCTCTTTTTAGTTACTAACCTATCGATGATATCCTCAAATCTCGTGAGTTACCGATGGGTAACTTGTCACCCACTTGCTTTTTTAATGGCCCAACCCTAAATTGTTTACAAATTAATCCACACATCGAGTCATTAACCTTGTCAATCATGTTTCGTGAACACAATGTACAAAAATCACCATGAAATACACATTAATCAACGAAATCGTGTAATAACACATTCAATCTCAAAGTTTGTACAACATGCATAATTTTGTCCAAAATTTCTCATAAACCCTAGCTCATGCAGTTTTCAACAAAACTCAAAGTCAAATTTACATGGTATCCCTAAAGGATGTCAAATCTTCAATCTAAGCAAAAGATGCAAGAAATTTCCAAATGCCATTATTTTAACGTTGTTACCCAGACAGGCAACCTAAGAGGGGGAGGGCTGAATTGGGTTTCTGAAAACTAAACACTAATGTTGACACTAAAAATGATTAATAATAATATCCATGTATAAGAAGAGATATCTTAATGGGTATCCATGAAATGATATCAACTCAAGCTTACGCCCACTCTCCAAGCCCTCCTTCAATATTTTTTCTATGTTTCAAATAGCAACCAAACCTTCGCAAGAAGTAAAAAACCGTACAAGAGAAGTATTTTCACAATGCCCTGTTTTGAATATCTCTTATTTTAGCAAGAGTGTATTTGTGACACTCTCAATTAATGCAATGGTTAATGCAAGGGTCACATTCCCTCTTACATATAGTTAAGAAATGAATACAAGTGTGCAACACTCACAATTACTCCTTAAGAATGGATGATGAACAAAGAAGTACAGAGAACTAGATTTTAGGACTAGGAGTAGATAGTAACTTTGAATGCACTTAAACTTTTAGATCAGTTTGTTCTTCAAAATTGAAGCATTTAACTTTTTAGATGACTTGTAACACTTGGATGTAGGTCAAAGCCATAAATGTCAATAAATAGACAATAAAAATACCCATTTAGCAAAAAAATCTAAATTCGCCCAAAAACTATCGATACTTTTCTAAAATGTGCCAACACTTTTTGCCTACCTTGTTCAAACTGTAATGCCCCAAATTTCGGATAACATCCCGAGCAACAAATTGTCACACCCTGCTCCCGCAAGGTATTTGATCTATGCAGTTGAGTATTGTTGGAGACAAACTGTCAAGATCATTGATTTGTAAACGATTTTTCAAAAAAATAAAACTGAACGGGCAATAGCCGAAACAGGCTCTAGATAAATTTTTTTAAATATCGAATGATCAAAATAAAAATCCGTGCCACCACAGTTAATTTAGATGAATACCTTTAGGACAATTCTTCAATTATGAATATTGATTTCCCGAGTTGAAACTCCGATTAGACCTTTTACTGTATTCTTGATGCGATTCCCGAACGTAGTGTGGGATATGATCTTTCGAGAACTGAATTCGACAAAAGCTGAACAACCTTAGTTTTGAAAGACAACTTTTTAATTTGGTTTAGCGTACCCGCATATTTATAGGACTATAGTAGGGACCTGTGGAGTAATTATGACATATACTTTTAGTGTAATCCAAATACTCATTCAGCTGTTTTCCCAAATATGAAAACCACATAACGGTTTCTGCAATTATGAAAACCTTGCAACGGTTTCTATAATTTTTATAAAACACTAAATTACAGTTCACACAACTAAAGAGCTGTACTTGCACTATTAGCCATAATCTCAAAACTAATTTGCATTGAGTTCCTGTTATTAAATGCTTAATTCATCTCCTTCCGTTAAAATTCTCGGTACCCGCCAATTAAATTTAATTACTGACAATTTAATTTAATCGGCATCTTTAAAATTTCTTAAACCCTTTCGCTAAACTTATTTGACCGCTAGATAATCAAATCCATTTGCAGGGTTTAGTTAGGTCAAAAGTTATAAGTTTTCTTAAGGGGTTATCATCAATTCCAAACAATTAGGATGTGAATTTCGTCAATAATTAAAATTCACCATATAATTAATACCGCTATTCAACTCACCGGGGTTATAAACCAATACAAGATCGCACCACTAATGAATCAAAACAACGAATATTAAATCGAAGCAAATAATAATTATTTTGGGATTAAGAGCACAAGCACTCATAATAACTTTAGGGTGTGAATTAATTTATATAGTTAGTATAAAATTAATTACCCAAATGTGGTCCTGTTCAATACACACAAAGTATACTAGCACAGTGAGTTTGAACAATAGACGATACTATTCTCTATTCTCCGTAACCAAGACAGGTTTACTAAAACTCTGTGCGACAGTCGTACCGATGGTTTGTCCATTTCTATTAAAACTGTGGACCAAACTTATATTCTACAAGAACCTATAATCTGGTCTTCTGTGTGTAAACTGTACTCTACACACCAGATTAAATACTGTATAGAATAAATGACAACTATGCATAACATTAAAGAAATAATATTGTATACATTGCTCATTAAGATTCTCATAAAATAAAAAAATAATTTTATTAAAATAAAATTAAATACTATCAAAATAAAATTTATAATTTTTAGTATACAACCTTGACAAGTATGTTCCCGCCCCAGACCCGGCGGTCTTAGGAAAATGACAAGGCTTATAACAATGATAAGACATCAAAATATATACTTCAAAACAAACACAAGCCTCCATAAAAGGGATAACATAAACTTCTTGGGATGCACCATCCCAAGGACATACACTATCTCGAAAAACAACATAACCTTATGTTCTCATACATGAAGTTTTACAAAGTACAAAACTAAACAAAAGAAAGCTAAACCAAAACAACGCCTGACATGTCACGTCCCAAAACTCAGGGTCACGTGAAAAATCACCAAACACTAGTTTTACAGAAAATAGATTTTCAGACATTCAAATCTACCTGTTGAAATCACAAGAAAATTCAATATGCATCTCTCATAAACAGTAAATATCCTGTATAACATGCATAAGTATATCGCCTTATGGCGTACAAAACTGCCTTTAGGAATAGGCATACCAATAAGATGAAAAACTATAATAGTCTTTCGTCACCGCGGGCATCACCAGAGCTACTCATGGTCATCATCCAAAGCATCACCTGAAAATAGTTTTACAGAAAATCTCACCTGTGAGCCGAAGCCCAATAGAAATAGATTATAAAGCTGTAAAGCAAGTAATATGCAATTACATGGTGGGAGCGAACTCAACCACAACCCAAAATGGTTTTCCATAAAAAAACCCACAAGTTTTTCCATCAGGCAAACACGAGCCTCCCAAATGGTTTTATTATCATAAAACCCTGTTTTCATCCTTAAACCCATGAACTTGGAACTAATGCAAGCAAACCATCATAGTTAAGAAAAAACAATAATCAAAATGATATTCCCTCGCAGAATGTACCATCGCGGAATAAGAAGAGTAAGATCCTATGTACCGACTCAATCACAAGAGGATAGAGGTAGCAACTATAGACTCCTGTCCAGTATCTAACCCCCAGATATCGTGGGATCGCCTAGGTACACACATGTTCTATACGGAGCACCATGAACGTAACCACTCAATTTATGGGTTATGACCCCGAGGGAGCTAAGCACCCATCTGTTTCAATTTATGGGGACTAACCCGAAGGACCTGAATACCTACGCTATGCATGTTTTTGGACTTACACCGAGGGCAACTCGTGCCAAATGCACGTCGTCTCGGTCCATCTAGATAATCTTTTAAAAATAGACTGTAGCTCAACTACAAAATCTTTTTTCCCAAAATACATTATACATGTATTTAGATCCACCCTTCAACAAGGAGACCACACAAAATATTTTCAAAATGTTTTATCCCGTTTTCAACAAGACGTTTCAAAACCTGAGACTCAACCCCGAAGGTGAGCTCTGTTGGGAATGTATACTGAAAAATCATGCTTTTTATGTATTTATTTCTAGATCCCTGGCATATTAATGAGAAACATTTGAGATGATTTTGCATTCATGATTTCATATTTATATTTGTGATGAATGAATGCATAGTCCGTATATTCTGTCCAGTATTTGACTCGGTGGGTGCTGCACGGAAGATCGGGTCAAAGATTTTGACAGATTATACAGGTAGGCTCACAATCGTAATAGACTCGGATAATCCATTGGTACGATTGTAGTACATCGTTATAGTAGCCGATCTTAGCTAGGTCGAACGAATTGAATTTAGATATTAAAAATTCGATGTTCGAGCTCGATGTATTAGTGCACTTGGAATGTATTGAGCGGGATCAACGGGATGATCGATTCTATACTGATTATATGAATTGATCCACATCCTGTATTATAATGTATTGCATGAACTCTTAATCCCGAAGTGGTTGATTAATTGTGTTCAGATGATGTACAGTACTTTGAATCGTCAATGGTTGAGATTTTCTCCATGAGATCAACAATACCGATGAGTTGGGTACTGGTGTTATTTGTCCGATGATTGATAATCAACTGACGAAAACCATGTCCGAGTTAGGTCGAGGAGTTCCCCCTCGTGTGCTTTGCTTATAGGTTTGATTATGCTAAACCTGTACAGTGGATCTTCAGATTCGGCATATCAAAAGGTTAAGCGGCGCGGTTACGAGGAAAAGATGATAATTAAATCGGGTTGTCAGTAACCTAATTTATTTATCGGGAATCCATATGTTAAATGCGGGGAGAATTCAGTGCATTTGATAATTAGAAACTCAAGACATAATTTGAGTTAGGACCGGGAGTTCAGTCAGGACCTTTAGTGGAATAAGTTCTGGTTCGTGCGAGAAAGGATCTAACTCGAGAATAGAGTTAGGGATATCCGATTTTCTCATACGGTTAGCCCGAGTCCTATACTTCCTCATGATCCCTCGCGGAGACCATTATATGTACGGATAATTTTTTTATCGGTTTCGGTTATTATTTAATTTAATTTGAATGTCGATTTTGCCGCCGGGGACATTTAGGAATTAAATTAAATTATTTGAGGATAGTTTTAGAATTTGGCACACCTAGGGATTACTCCCTAGGTGGCCGGCCCTAATAGAGGGAGTGAAAATTTGGTTTTAGATGGATATGTATCTCTTTCTTATTTTAAGGGATAGAAAGATACATATACCATATATATCTTAAAGAATATATGCAAATATATAATAAGAGGCTAAACCTAACCCTAATCCCTAACCATAGCTGCTGCCCCTCTCCTCTCTTTGGAAATTAATTTTGCCTCATTTGGAGAGAAAAGTGTGAGAAGAAACTAAGAGGAGAAAAAGTCTTCGATCGGAATCGGTGCCCACACACCGTGATCGTCGTAGTTCGTCCGGGACATACGTGAGAAGGTTGCAAGGTCGTTTTCAACGTATTCGGGACTTATTGAAACTTTTTGACAAGTTTTATAAAGGTATAATGCTATTTAGATTAATATTGTTCTCGATTTTTCATGATAAACGCACACGTCGTTTTTTACGGTCACGACGCCGGTTCAATTTTTTTTCCACTCCAACAATGGTGTCAGAGTCGTGGTTGCGTTTCTCATGAAAAACTATTGTGCTAACCTTTGTTTTGCATCCTATGTCGTTATGATCCGGTTAAATGTATGTATGAATGTATGTATGGTTTATATCATTTTTTTAATTGTTTATCTCGACGGTTTTGATTCGAGATTAGATCGGTTGTATGCCTCCTACGTGGGGTATAGGTTTTTGGCGATGTAATCTATTATTTTATTCTTTTTTTGCTAGATCAATATTGTAATCGGATAACGCAAAACGAGGAACAAAAACAAAAGAAGAAGAACAAGGCAACGGCGGCAATAGCCTATTCGGCCAGAACAGTGGCGCCATTTTTGGGGCTTTCGATAACCTTTTTCGACGCGATTTTTTTGCTGAAATTAAGGTTGTTCGTTGGCTATCCAATGGAGGTTTGGTGGCAGTTCGATGGCGACAGCAAGGCGGTCAAAACGGAGGCCAAATTGAGGTGCTGAATTTTTGCCACTGCAGAAATTTTGGCATTTTGATGAATTTTTTGGGCCACTTCGACATCGTCTTTTGACGTAAATTTTTTTGGAAATCAAGATCTCAATGTGTTCTACCTATCATAATTTTTTGGGGGTTCAAAAGTGGCGGCAAAGCAGTCAAACAGCGGCTGGAAAAAAGCGGCGCAGTGCTGCCTACACAGTAGATTTTTTGAGGACTTAAGGGGCTGTTTGGGCTTCTTTTTCAGTATTTTTTCGGCGTTCCAGTGGTGGTCCAGGGCTGTGACGGTGGTTCGGAGGCTGAGAAAATTTTTTAGATCTTTGACGGCTCGTTTAGAGTTTCAAAATACTAGGCGTTTAATATTTGATTCGAGACCGTCGGATTAAAAGATTAAATGGATGGATCGGATCATAACGATTTAATTTATATTTATTTTATCATTATTTAATTAATTATTTATTTATTTTATTTAATTGCATGGATGAATTTTATTTTATTTATTTTTCCTTTTATGCATGATTTTAATTAT
>JAOTRH010175633.1:0-12212 GCA_034768845.1 Heliamphora exappendiculata | reverse complement strand
TGCGACGTAACCTTGTTACCAAAATTGACAAACCTTTAGGCATTCATTCAATGCATCCAACATGCTTGCACATATTTCTGTATCAAGTTCCTGCAATTCGAAGACAATTAAATTTATTCAGTTCCCGTGCTAGAAGAAAACGGTTCAAGCATTGAACCAATGCCAAGTTCAAGGTAAAAATACCCCTTCACATTGCATTTTTCCTAGTAGACCATGCAGAAATTATACTCCAATGTTAAATATATAAAAATATCCTCACCTTGGAGGGATTTAGTATTCGGGCAATACTGGCTCGTATTGGCAAATACTAAATATGTGCCCATCCATTATTATTTTTTTGACAAAAATAAATTGTACATATGTTCAACCAGATAGACAAAACTTGATTGGCGCCCAACGAACCTTTTAGAAAAAAAAATAGAAGTGCAACTAAAAGCGTGGAAGATAAACACGCTTATAATATAATTTACACTAAAAACGTGATACATAAAAACGTTTTTACAGCATTTTAAAAATATTTTTAATAAAAACGTTTTATATGTTTTACCCTTTATTATAATTTTCACTAAAATTTTTTTAGAAAACCGTTATTAGAGCACAGTAAAGAAACGTTGTTACTGAAAACGTTTTTAAGATAATGTGAACTAAAAACGTGTTTGGTAACCACGATTATACCTATATATGGCAACCACCAGGCGCCCAAACTTGTGCCCAACAAGGCAGGATCATCTCCTACACCGTTGATCGGCGCCCAACATGCGCTCAAAGCGGCGCCCAACAAAATGGGTCAGGTGCCACAACCAGTGACTAACTTGGCCTACACCAGTGCCTGGCGCTCAACATGGTGCTCAACAAAATGTGTCATGCACACCAGTGATCAACTCGGCCTACACCAATGCCCGGCGCTCAACATGGCGCTCAACAAAACGTGTCAGGTGCTACAACTAGTGACCAACTCGGCCTACACCAGTGCCCGGCGCTCAACATGGCGCTCAACAAAACGTGTCAGGCGCCACAACATGCTACATTGGGCGCCAACTCCAGAGGGACCATGAGTTGGCGCTCGACGTTGCACTGGACATGGCGCTCGACAACAAAATTTACACTAAAAACATGTAAGGTAAAAGCGTGCATTAAATAATTTACACTAAAAACGTTTTTCATAAAAACGTTTTTACAACAAATTTTATAATCGTTTTTAATAAAATTGTTTCATATAAACAAGAAGTTAGGATAGAAAATTTTATAAACGTTTTTTATAAAATTGTTTCATATAAACAAGAAGTTAGGATAGAAAATTTTATAAACGTTTTTTATAAAATTGTTTCATATAAACAAGAAGTTAGGATAGCATCTAACTTGCCTAAAAAGGCCTCCAAAGTTCCTTTCGAATATAAATTATATTGGTCCATAAAAAACTCCATCTTTAAATAGTGAGAATAAGAAGCTACTAAAGAAAATTGACATTCTTAAGCTTTCCTATCTAACAAGTCTAAGAAATTGTGCTCAAATAATTATTTTCCTAGATAATATATATTTTGCGAATTTTTGAGATTTTTATGGTTTTTATATCGGATGGTGCAACAACGTTGCTTTCAAAATTCTAGTGTTCATAGAGGTTCCCTTGTATTACAAATGAAGAGTCTGAATGAAAGTTTTTCTTGGTTAAAGAATGATAGTGGAAATCATCTCTTGATTTGTGCATGGATCCCTAGCCAGATGGAGTATGGAATTGATCTCTTTGATCATCTTATTCACTAAATTTATGTTCTTCGGTTAGCATCATACACCTATGTTCACGAAGATAAAGATAAGAATCGCATTTCAAATAAAACTATGAAAAATAGGTAGTTCTAAAAATATGTTGTAGTTGTACCCATACATAATATTGGATACTAATACTTTTGCATTCGTACCTGGTACATGAAACAAAAACTCAGTTTTTTCTTCTCTTTTTTTTGTACCCCAAAAGCGCCAAATATATACCCAAGTCGTACCTAACTGAAACTTTCTACCATGAAGTTATCCTCATAGGATTTTTTTCTATGCTAAGCGCCAAATGTATACTTTGATTTTGTTTCGAAATCTCACGTACATGAAAAACTCTGACAAGGATTTTTGGAGAACTGAAACCATCCTATGTATAGAAAGAGGTTGATAGTAAGACATCCTGTTAACAAGAGAAAACAAAGTATATACTAAAGGGGAACATATGGGCATTTGTCCATTGAGCTTGACCTCAATATACACAACACATGGTCTCATCAGTACTGGACAAGCAAATCACATACAACAAAAGCACCAAGGTTCGAATGCACTTGTCAACAAGGCAACATAGCCACTATCCATTATAGGTTGTTGATGGGACCATTCATCTTAAACAACAATAATTCATAATTTGCACATATGATCCACCAAGCAAAAGCATTTTACATTCAAGTCTACGCTTAGTACATTGTGTATATTGACAAAGTATAACAACAAATCATCACGAGTACAAAAATGAAACAATCCCACATGTTGGTGAATGACGGTTATTACATAACGAGTACAAAGCATAAACAATCCCAAGGCCTAGATCAATCATGACTACTACGACAACAAGAGAATGGGAAAGATCTTTGTATTGTTACGATCATGCACGTCTCTTTGCTAGGCCGGGCCACTTTTTATATATCTTCTCAAGTACAGTTGACCTATGCTTGTTATGCGTTTCAAGAACAAGGTCCACCGCTAGCCTCTTCCTTGAAACCTCCGAATCAAACATCAACTACATACGATCATGGAAATGAATAAATAAGTTACATATCAGATTACTTAGATTTCTATAAACAATTTCAATACTTTAGCACCATTTGGGTACCTTTGGCACGTCAGACTCATCCAGATGTTGGCACTCATAATATTTTAGGACGTGCATGCCATAGTCATACCTAATTACATATGCGATCGCATTATAAGACAAGATTATATGAGGAATGCCAAAAAGTTTAACATGAAACAAACCCATTCTGTTGTCGTGGCACCCATTCGAGTCGACGGATTGGGAAGTTGTTTATACTGGGAACAGGGACACCATCACTATAGATGTACATAGGTAAGACCTCGTGGAAGAAGCGAACCTGCACGTAGATGAAAGCATGAGAACGTCATTGGGCATAAATAGTAGCGACTACTAGACATGGAAATATGGGAGTATACTAACCAGAGTCTTTACCGACTCCTCCCGGCCGAGGTTTCGCATTGCCAAAGGGAATGAGTCTAAAATGTAGACCACTTGTTGGCGCATACCGATGACGGCCATATACCAATGTTGGCCGTTGTCGTTTACAGGAATGTAAATCTGTACGAAATATATGATAATGAGAATGCATTGTTGTAGCAAGTCACATAGCATAGTGATCATAGAATACTACTTGTTCACATGCCACTAGGCGGCCAGTATAGTGATGCATGCCAAAATATGACGACATAATGAAGTTTGGCTTCGCATTCCCACTCAATATCATTTGCTATGCAAACACAAACCATAATAATAAGGTTATATACAACATAAACCCAAATCTATCAATGCAAACATCGTATGAAAATTTAATTGATACGATGCATACTGCTACATAAGTAGGCAAAAACCAATTTGTCCATAGTCCATCCAGACTATGCTCTCGTTGAAGGGTGGTTTTGTTAACGGCGACACAAGTAATGATCTGAGGATTTGGAAATTAAGTTATGGTAATTAATAGATGAATGAGGATGAACATCACAAAACAAGAAATATAGATACTCACTGCATCACTTAACCATTCTCTTGGCTGTAGTGTCAACAAGTCCTGTAGCCTCACGTGGTCCATTGTTGTTTCAATCAACACCTCCCTATAGAATCCAAAGTAAACAACTCATCAAAAGAAAACACATATTTTGAATATAAACTAATCATATTATATGGGATACAACCTTGCTGACAACATTATGTCAAAGATGTATGTTGCGACGTGAGTCTCCAAGGGCGAAAGTGGTACTTCGTTTGTCATCTTTTGTGCGGTATCTTGCTTCACCACGATCGCCGTCTATTTTCATGATGAAAGCGGGGGAGTTATATGCGTATAATAAATGTTTGGCATTTAATTATATACCCACTATATAAACACTATTATATCAGTAATGTGCAGGTTTGTAATTTGTTACCTTGAAAGTTGATTGTTTTCCTAACCTTCCCCAGCGTTTCGTTCATCTTTGCTTGCCTGCACTGCCCTTAACCATGTAAGTCTTCGCATACGGCACAGGTATTGTAGAAATTGGCTCTATGCGCACAATGGGTCTAGTGGCCACCGTTGTAGGAAGCTGAGGAGTAGGTAACACAGAAGATGACTCAATAGACGACCCGATATGGATTGTTCTTACGAGGGGAGCGTTGTAGGATTTTCTTTGGCCTTCTCGGCCCTGTCACCTGGAAGGACAGGGGGCGAGCATGAATGCATCTTTTTCTTCGATTTCAACACTCTTCATTTCAATGTCTGGACTATGCGCATCAATAGTGTGAAATACACCAATGGTAGGAGTGGCCATGGGTGTGGGCATGTGCGAGGGGATGACGTCCTCAGTGGTCCGTCCAAACTATCCTGATGCATGGGGAGGCACCAATTCCCCCTTCAATTTTTTGAGTGCAGCATGTAGTGAGGTCAACAACGCATCCATCGAGTCTTTCATGTAATTGGGCAATTCGTTGATATTCTGCTCGATCTTGGACACACGCGCTATCACTTGTCGTACTTCAACTGCTACTTCTCGTACTTCAGCTTCAATTTTGGTTTGAATTTCTTTGAGTTTCTCGTCTACTCTTCTCCCATCTTCCCCCACGCTCTTCGCACTAAAACCCCCTGACTTGACCTTTAATGGTACCTGTTACAAAATGGTGAACGAGTTTAGTAAAGAAAACAAAAATATTGCTTATGGTAGAGTCCTTTTACGGGTAACTAAAAATATCAATACAATATTTTGTTAACTTAACTTACTTTCTCAGTAGCTTGAAATCCCAAGCTACCCAATGATTTCATCCGTGACGAAATCTCCTTGTCTCCCCAGTATTGGAGACGGGGTGTAGGTCTCGATTTCCATGGGAGGGAGAATTATCTTGCGGGTGTGCAACTCTCAAAGTAAAAAAGTTGTACAATTCATATAGCAATTAGGAGACGTTAGATTGGTTACTTACACATGAGATAAGATTTATGGAAGAACGATTGAAGGAGAAAGGAGAAGACAAACAAAACATCTAAGGAAGACGTACCATGAGGAATAGGAGACAACTCTTGAGGCCCCGTCGTCCTTTTTCTTTGAACGTGCAAACCCCCTCTATAAGGAAGTCCAACACGAAATGGCTCCAATTATATTGACTGATCACAGAGATATCTACCAAGGCGTGTAGATATCTTCGATTTACTCCCAGATCAGAAGTTGGGCATAAGATGGCCCCAAGAAGGTACAACACCATCTTTCGGCATAACATGCCGTCGGCAGCCTCTATCGCGCTTAACTCGTCTTTCAACTGTTTTAGTGCGATTGAATTAGCTTTACTGATCCAACTGACATACACAGGTCGTGTATCTCAGTATGAACAGATTTGATTGGCACGGCCTCCCCGTCGCATGGCAACCTAAGGATGTTGTGAATGTCCAAGAGTGTAACCAAGATCTTCTTCCCATGGAGGTTCAAGGTCTCCATGGATGGGTCGAACATCTCCACTAACCATTGACAAAGTTGGCTTGGCAACTTTGTACAATGTAAGTGGAGGAGGCCGCCAAACCCCATCTCCTTACATGCTTGGACTTGTGCGGGCCGCAAGCCCTGTAGGGTGATGTGCACAGAGTTCAAAGCGGTCCGTGTCGTAATCGATGCCTACAATAAACAACAAAAAATGGCAATGAGAACATAAGAGATGGGGAATTACTTACTAAAAAGTATAATACATATAACTATTCTAAACCCAACACGATATTCAATTACCTTTGGAGACTTGATCGAAGGAACCTTGGCCTTCTCCACCTCATATCGCTTCGAAGCAACCTTTACCAACTTCTCGTATTTCACCATCTCACCATTTAGAAGTGCCTTCCACTTCTTCCCCACTTCGCGCTTAAACTATGAGAATTAACCATCACATAACAATACTTATACATAAAACGCGTGAAACTAATAAAGTTTAGCATCACCATAGAAGCAACGGAGACAATACCTCAACACCTAGAACGTCGGTGGATGACTGTTGTTTTCTCTTTGTGCATTCGTCTTGACTACAACCGCAAATAGTGAGGCATTAATATGACAACAAATAAAATGGTATCTAACATGGAAATATATTTACAAATCTTACTAAAAATAAATTCATGGGTCGCAAGTTCGCATAGGGATCGCGTGTTCTCCCTTTTTTCCATATCAACTGTAAAACAAACAATAAACATTCATTGGTAAGTTATTTGAAGCGAAAATAAGGAAGACATAAGTCATTTTGTCCCTCTAAGATCAAGTATTTCTAACCCAAGCAAAAAGGCTAAACAAATTTATTTTAATGAAATCACTCATGCATTCCAATAATTATTCATTTTGTCCACTTTCGTTGGTTATTATTCATGTATGTCATAAAGAAATGAGCTAACAATATAAAAAAGTTAGAATTCATGACGAAAGGAATTTCTGTATGAACTTTTATGTAGAACAGTTGATGTGACAGGGTTAAATATAAAGTATACGTGCATGGGAAGAACGATATTGTGTGGTAGTTATATATTAAATTATTCATATCGCATTTCATAAATCAATAATCCATTCTACACAATTAGCTAGAAAACGCACATAGAGATATGATATTATACAAATATGTTACAATACAAATACGAAAAAATCCAAAAAATATGATGTTCGTAAAAAAATACTATTTTACAAGTTTTAGTATGGCATTATTCATAAGAAATTAAGAATAAAACCAAAAGCAAAAATACATTTATTTTGTTGTTACCATTAAACATCAAATACATGCCAACTGCCAAGTAAACAAAACATTATGACTTCGATTGAAGACAATGTTGACAATTATTGATAGTTACATGACTTCGATTCTTCTCTAATTTGATTTGAAATCATATAGATGTTATCAATTTGGATGGTAAGATTGTCACGCTCATTATCTCGGTCTTTCATCTAACAGAAATTGGACTTTCGCAACCTTCAAATGCCTAATCAGCAAGAAGCCCACAAGTTCACGGGTAATGTCAGTCGAGAGATTTATCAAATAATAAGTATTTCATGTTTTCCACCTAGGGGTCTTGCCATGTTTCTTCCTCAATTAGGCGAATCTCTCTTTCTACAATTATCTTCCGCCACCAACCTTTTGAACATCCCAACAAACTCCCCAAACCAAAGCTCTACCATTGGCACCACCCAATTTCTTTTTTGTTCCCAATGTGTATGAGTTAAGCATACTTTTTTTATGTGGATTTTCCCATTGACATCGCATTTTACTTTTGAAATTAACATTCACAAGTAGAATTGAGCATCACAAGGATTTCGGATTTTTATTAAAGCATTATATATGAAGCTTCTATTATTGTCATTTAGAAGTGTAAACATATTCTAAACTTTTGCTTTATCATGGTGTTGAACTGTGTTGTCTAAAAAACATTTGCCTACATTGGGAATAAATCAAACTATAAAGGATCTTTGTGTTAATCTCACTCCAATTTTGGCTGTCGATTTTACCTAGGACTTTTACAGTGCCTAAGTTGTCATTGAATTTTTACGGAGTTAATAGTTTTGGTGGATGTGACTACTGGGTTCTTAATATTCACAGATATATGTGCTTATGTTATGTACATCTTTAGAGTTTTGTCCCTCAGCTCACCCACCCCTAAAACAAATAGTTGCAGGGCGTGTAACACAGTGTTCGATGTATTTTGAATTATGAACTTAATGGTTATAGCTGAAAAGATGTGAATATGACTTAAAGCAGATTTTACAAATACTTCTTCATAACGTTAACTTATAGGTAGGAGTAGTACTAATTGTGTTCGTTGATTTAGCACCAGATGCTACAAGAAAAAACCAATAACCACACCTGTTTATGCATGTCTAAAACAAATGATGTGTAGCCCTTTTATAATAATTGCAAAATATGAAAAATGATACCTTCGACTGTAGTCCTTCTAGTGTAGCTCCTGTCCTATTCTTGCTTTTTTCCAAAAATAGTAGGTTTCTATCCTCAGCTTATTTTGTTATGCTCTAAGTTTAAGTTGTAGGCTCTTGCGTTGAATATTATCCAATCTGACACTTCTAAGATCTAGGTCTTTACACTAATCAACTCCTTGCGAGCTTCTTGAATCTCATCATTGCTTTTGTGTTCTTTAACTATGAGGACTTGATTCAGGCATTCCAAAGCCCTTCATCAAGACCGAGAACTTATTAAATAACGGTCATCTAGGTTTTTGATGCGTTATTTAATAAGTTCTAGGTGTTGATGAAGGCTTTGGAATACCTGAATCAAGTCCTCATTGTTAAATAACACAAAAACAATGATGAAATTCAAGAAGCTCGCAAGGAGTTGATTAGTGTAAAGACCTAAAATTTAGAAGTGTCAGATTGGATAATATTCAACGCAAGATCCTACAACTTAAACTTAGAGCATAACAAAATAAGCTGAGGATAGAAACCTACTATTTTTGGAAAAAAGCAAGAATAGGACGGTGGAGAGGGTTTAGACAAGCATGGTGAGCGTAAGAGAGGGAGAGAAATCGAGATTGCGAGAGGCGAGAAGCCATAGGCCGGGTGTTGATTTGAACGGCAAGGGTGAGAGAGGTGAGAGGGCGGCAATGTCAGAGGCGCCAAGCTCAGTCACTTCCTTTCCTCAGTGAGGCGATGTTTTGCCTTATAGCCACGCTCACCTCTGCCTCACACGTCTGTCTAACCGTTGGATAATTGTGTTCGTTGATTTAGCACCCGATACTACAAGCACAAACCAATAACCACACCTGTTTATGCCATATCTAAAACAAATAATGTGCAACCCTTTTATAATAATTGCAAAAAATGGAAAATGATACCTTCAACTGTAGTCCTTCAACTGTAGTTCCTATTCTTGTCAATTTTTTTCCGAAAATAGTAGGTGTATATACTCAAAACTATTTTGTTATGCTCTAAATTCTAAGCTCTTTCATTGAATATTATCCAATTTGACACTGCTAAGTTCTCAATCTTTACACTAATCAACTTCTTCCAAGCTTCTTGAATTTCATCATTGCTTTTGCGTTCTTTAACTACGAGGGCTTGATTCATGCATTTCAGAGGATTTCATCAAGACCTAGAACTTATTAAAGAATGGTCATCTAGGTCTTTAATGCGTAATTTAATAAGTTCTAGGTGTTGATGACGGCTCTGGAATGCCTCAATTAAATTCTCATAGTTAAAGAACGCAAAAGCAATGATGAAATTCAAGAAGCTCGGAAGGAGTTGATTAGTGTAAAAATCTAGAACTTAGCAGTGTCAAATTGGATAATATTCAATGAAAGAGCCTAGAACTTAGAGCATAACAAAATAGTTTTGAGTATATACACCTACTATTTTTGAAAATTACACTACTACACCACATTACACTTGTTCATCCAAATAGTGGCTCTTATATTTTCTCGTACTAAAGTGAAAACACAAGTAAAATTTTAACTTAAATTTGGGATTGCTAATAGAAATACAAAAGAATTTATTTAAAATATAAAACATTGTAAAAAACAAAAAATAAGCTAATAAATCAAATTTTTATGTTGCTTATTTTGCAGTGAACGTTTCATCTTTATGTTAAGTTTTTAAAATTATCTCGATTCATTTCGTTAAAATTGTTAAATGTTGTGTGTATATTCATTTTAAGCTATGACCACTATCAAGTAAACTTTAGTCTATTATGTTTCCTGTTCTCTCAATGGCAGCCCTATATTGAGCTGGTGAATTGGTATGGCCGTGAAAAATTTTCAGAACTTGAGGCATATGTCGAGGCTAACAGGGAGAAGTTTGAAGTTATGAGTCCTTAAATGTCTACTTCACTGTACTCTTGTAAGTAGTTTTGAGATAGAAGCCTGATATATTCATACCATGCAGTTTGATATTTGTTCATTCTATCAATCTAATGAAGCTTCTTCCAAGTCGGATTGGTGAAATAAGTTGTCTCATCCATGTATAAGCGGAACATTTGAAGATTGACTCAGATATAGTTAACTATTTCCCTCCAATACATAGCATGCATAATGCAGCTAAATAGCCCCAAGAAAACAGAAATGCATGCACCCAAATGATAGTTACTATGTCTCACTATTGCTTCTTTAATATTGCGTTTGCTGTGGGTGCCTTCCCTACTTTAACAGACAATGTTAATATGTTGTCTTTTTAGATCCAAGATAGTGAGATATATGCAACAATAAATCAAAAGCCATCAAATGCTTAGATTCCTAGAGGATCCTAAGCAATATAAAACCTGTGAGATGATTGGAGCAGATTAATGAGTCAATCCAAAGGTATGTTCTTAGGAAAAGTCTGCAAATTTTTTTTTCCAAAAAAGAGATAGAAAACATAGAAACAAGAAGCTCGTTTTCTCTTCAACAAACCCATGACCCTAATTGGGTCGTTAATTTCTAAATGAAGTAGGAAAGCTCACTAAGTGGATTTCATCTTTGATACTCCTAATTAACAAGTTGACTATGATTAGCAAATAATCAAACTTAGTGCAGTTGAAAATTTAAAACTAATGAATATAAGGATTTTTGCAGAGATGTATTTTAAAATTTTAAAACTAACAATGCCTGTTATTGGTCTTGAGATGTATTTTCAAAATTTAAAACTAATGTATATAAGAATTTTTCTTGAGATGTATTTGGCAAGTATTTACCTTTACAATTAACATTTTGTTAAATGTGATGTAGTAGTTTCGCATTTTTGAATTTTGATTGTTGAATGCCCAAAACTTAATGTTTTTAAATAATAGTTCTGAATTATTTAATCTCGAAGTGCAATTACTTCTGGGCAAGTCAATACTCTATATTGAACTCCATCCATTTACACTGATTCACACTACCCTACAAATGAATTATGGCATGTAAGAAAGGAACTTGGCTAAGAACATTACTAACAATCTTGTTGGTCAAATCTTTTTCTTATGTAGGGTCTCTATATTACTAAGAGATCAACACCTATATGTCATATCAATTCCAAATGACTTTAAGTATTTCATTATACAAGATATTTGTTCTGAATACCATTGCATTTTGATTTTGCTTTATATTGTAACCTTGGCAACCACTCTTGTAATATGTAATCAACAACAAGCATTGAATAATCATGGGAAATTCACATACACTAAACACAAAAATTGATGTCTTTTCTTCATTAACACCCTATAGTCCAAGCCCTTCAATCTAGCCGAGGAAGAAAAACCATATAACTTCCTCAAATTGGAATCCGCAAGATGAAGAATAGAGAAGGCTAATGAATGGAAAGGATAAGCATAACAATGAGTCACTGCCCTCTAACAAACTCCATGGTTTATCCCATCTTAACTACATCTCAATTGACTCACTTGACTCTAATTTATAGACTCCTCAACATTATTTACAATCACCCCAATGACACCTCAAAAACTGAAATTCTTTAAACCCTAACTTACAAGAAATGTAACAATAACACTCATAGAAAATTACAATAATAAATAAGGCCATCGCACCACCATTTGTTTAAAAAAATTCACGAGAGACTCCATCACATCAAATGTTACATCTAACACTTCTCCTTTTAAAATGAAATGATTACTACTAGTATCAATTACTTCAATCATATATACTTCCACAAAAGCGATTTGCCCTTAGTGTCCGTTTGGTCTTCAACATATCGCAATGTGTTGAATTACTTCAACAAGTCTACACGTGAGATGTCCAACAGTCGACTGCCACATATAATATTAAGCACAATTTAGTAAAAAAATAACCCACTTGTTTCTCATCTAACCAGTAGGGATTTTAGTGTTAGGGATTTCGTAAACTATGTGTCTGGCAAGACGTGTGCTGGGCAAAAGGTTTTAGAAGAGCTTTGAGTGGCAACGATGTACTTTCTTTCTGAAGTGAAGTTTTGAGGAGAGGACTAGTTCTGAATCCGATAGTTCTATCTCAAGTTTAATTGGATGTCCCACCATG
>JAOTRH010175622.1:0-12213 GCA_034768845.1 Heliamphora exappendiculata | reverse complement strand
ATCAACTAATTCTCATAAATTAATCAATTGAATACCAAAGGACACCAATTGAAAACCAAAACCCAACCACCGAACCACCAGCAAACAGCCCAGAATTCAGTCGACTGGACCCAACCCCCAGCCGACTAAAAAACCCACTGGAAAACCACGAAAATGCCTCAATACACGATTCAGTCGACTGACCCCATGGTTCAGTCGACTGAACCCCAAGAACTATAATCCAGTCAACTAAACTCATGGGTCCAATCAACTGAACAAGCCCAGAAACTATTTTTCAAGCTATGGGTCAGCCCTCTAAACCTCAAATCAAAGCCTCCAAACGCTGATTCAACACCCTCGGGCATACACATGCCCATGCCTACTACCAAGACCACCACAGAAACACCCGGCACCAGATTCCATCCTCAAAATCGCCAAAAAACAAATTTTAAGCCCAAAACCCAACCTTTACAGAAAATTAGATCTACAACAATCCGACAGATAAAACTACACCCGATTATCCATAGCACCCTTACAAAACATACGCGTCTAGAATCCTACTTCGGTGAGTTTAAAACTCGATGTCTCGATCCATGTACAAAATTGAGTCTCGTCGGAATCAAAATCTGACCGGATTGTTGCGTAGACCACGACGCCAATAATAAGGATCAGTAGCCTGATTGTCAAAAATCGATCCCCGGTCCCCCGAGAACTTAGAGAGAAGGCATAGAGAATATAGAAGAAACTTAGGAGTTAAGTTTTAAAAATATTATTTGAAAATATCTTACTCTAGATATTTATAGGCCTCCAAAATATCTTCTTTTTTAAAAAAAAATTTTAAAATTCGCACCACAACGGCCCACGGCCCCGGGAACCTACCCGCATGCATATTTAAGCCAGATCATGCAATAAAAGTAGTAAAAACATGCTCAAACGAAAATACGTAACGCGCGTCCAAAAATGCCAAAAAAAGAAAACGGGTCAGGGTCTCATAGTTGGACAACCCCAAATCCGAATATGTTTCAGATTAGGCGTGTTCACAATTCTGTGGGAGTAGAAGGTACTGACGTAGAAGGTTCCAAGTGTTGGAGGAAAAACTGCAAAGATCATTGTTTTTGTAAACGATTTTCAATAAAAAAATTAGCTGGATGGGCAAACGCCGAAACGGGCTCCAGATAAAATTTTTGATGACGAACGATGAAAATAAAATTCGTACAACCAAAGTTAATATAGAAGAATACCTTTTGTCGATCGATTCTTCAACTATGATTTGATTCCAAGTTGAATCTCTAGTCAGATCTTCTACTGTATTCTCTAACGCGATCCTCAAACGTTGTATGACTACGGACTATTGAGAATTCGTACCGATAGAACCCAAATATATTTTAGTCTTGAAAGACAGAATATGATATATCAAATGATATAAAGCTGGTTCAGCCTACCCGCATATATATAGGGCTACAACAGGAACTTGGAAAGTAATTATAAGTAAGACTTCCAGTAGAACACAGATACCTATCAGCGATTTCGCAATTATGGAAAGATGCAGCAGTTTCTGCAATTTTCATAAAATACTAAATCACAGTTCACATCACTAAAAAATTATAATTGCACTCTGACCCATAATCTCAAGACTTTCTTGTATTGAGCTCTTGTTATTAAATGCTTATCATTTCTCCCCACGTTAAGATTTTCGATACCCGCCAATTAAATTTAATTACTAAAAATTTAATTTAACTTGCATCTTGATATTTCTTAAACGCTTTCGCTTAATTTATTTGACCGTGGGATAATCAAATCCCCCTGCAAGGTTTGGCCTAGTCAAAACTTATATGCTTCCTTAAGGGGTATCGTCAATCCCGATCTATCGGGATGTGAATTTTGTTAATAATAAATATTTTTTAAATAAATAATACCGCTATCCAACTCAAAAAAATATAAACCCATATAAGATCGCACCCTCTAATAAATCAAAACAATGAATATTAAATATATGCAAATTAATAATTATTTTAGGATTAAGAGAATAAGCACTATTCATAATAACCTTGGGGTGTGAATTAATTTATATAGTCGTATAAAATTAATTACCCAAAATATCCCGTTCAATACACATAAAATGTACTAGTACAGAGAGTCAGAATAATAGACGATACTATTATCTATTCTCTATAATCAAGACAGGCCTACTGAAACTATGTGCTACAGTTGTACCGATGGTATGTCTATTTCCATCTAAACTGTGAACATAAAATTTATATTCTAGAAGAACCTAAAATTTGATCTTTTGTGTATAAACCGTACTCTACATAACATATTAAATACTGTGCAAAATATCAAATACCCATGTATATCAAAGAAATGATATACATACATTACCCATAAAGATTCTCATAAAATAAAAAAATTAATTTTATTAAAAATAAAATTGAATACTAAAAATATGATTTTCAGTATACCAACCTAACAATCTCCCACTTATACTCAAAACCATGCTGCCATGCATTTGACCCTCATGCCCTCTACGTGATTATCAAAAAGTCTTAGCCAGTAAGCACTATGCCTGACTGGAAATTCGAGTTGTGTACCCCAAAGGTACTAGATTGTCTGTCTGATAAACTAACATATAATTCTTAGTCCTTTTCAGGTACTTGATTATATATTCTTTACCGCAATCCAATACTCTTACCCTGGGTCAAACTGATATCTGTTAACCATGCCAACGGCAAAGCAGATGTCGAGTCTGGTGCAAAGTATAGCACACATGAATCCTCCTACTATCGAAGCATAAGAAATCACCCTCAACTTCTCTATCTCATCAGGTGTCTTAGGACACTGATTCTTGAATAGAGTGATATCATGCCTGAAAGGGAGAAACCCTTTCTTGGAATCCTACATACTCAAATGAGCAAGGATATCATCGATATACTTTGCTTGTGATAAGCCCAACATCCTTCGTTTCAGATCTAGCACAAGCTTGATCCCAAGGATGCGACTGACTTCTTCCAAGTCCTTCATATCGAACTGCACAGATAACCATACTTTAATCGTAGATAATTTTCTCACATCATTTTCGATGAATAAGATATCGTCTACAAAAAGTACTAGAAAGATTACCGCACTTCCGTCACGCATCTTGCACACACAGAACTCATCCGGACCTTGATCAAAACCATAAGACTTTATAGTTTTATCAAATCGAGTGTTTCAAGATCTCGATGCTTGCTTATGTCCATAAATAGATCTCTTATGTTTACACAACACGTGTTCCTGGCCCTTTGCAATGAATTCATCTGGTTGTATCATATAGATACACTCGTCAAGACTTTCGTTAAGGAAAGCTGTCTTGACGTCTATTTTTTAGATTTCATAATCGAAATGAGTGGCAATGGATAAGAGAATCCGGATAGACTTAAGCATGGCTACCGGTGAAAAGGTTTTCTCACAATCGATCCCTTCTTTCTGAGTGAACTCTTTAGCAACAAGTCTAACTTTGAAGGTTTTAACCTTCCCGTCTTCTTAACTCTTCCTCTTGTAGATTCACTTGCATCCAATGGGTTTTATCCCTTCAAATGGTTCTATAAATTTCCAGACCTGATTAGAATACATAAATTCCATCTCTAAATTCATAACCCTTTGCCAAAGATTTACATCTTTGTCTTAAGGTGCTTCATTATAGTACTTCATTATAGTTACAGGGATCGGTATCTAGTTTTCTTGGGATCATGTCAAAAGACTCTCCCAAGAATATTTACTAGTCAGGTTGATGAACTACCCTCCCACTACGACAAGGCACTACCTGTGTCTGTGTACTAGCAGTAACAGGCTGTGCAGAATCTTGAACCCTGTGCATCTGCACCATGTTCTTGATTTGCACATGTCCCAATAATCTTTTGACTATGATGAGGTAATGGAATATCAATAACTTGTGGTTCCTCTTTCATTCTACTAGTATTTTCTCTTATTTCTTTCAGAATAATTTTGTTATTGGGCCTGTGATCCATAATATAATCCTCTTCCAAGAATCGGGTATTGGAGCTAACAATAACCTTCTGATCCTTATGATTATAAAATAGACCACCCTTCATTCCCTTGAGAAACCCAAAATGAATCGGGTAAACTTGAATAACTCATCATGGATCTTATCATCTCCATAAGAGTCATATTCTTTATTTCTGCAACACAATTTTGCTGCGGAGTGCCAGGTGCAGTCAACTAAGATGTAATCCCCTCTGATGATAAGTAGTTCTTAAACTCTCCAAAGAGTTATTCCCCACCACGATCAGATCGTAGTGATTTGATACTTTTACCTAGACGCTTCTCTGCCTCCGCTTTGAATTTTTTAAAATTTTCAAAATATTCAGACTTACGGTGCATCAGGTAAATGTATCCATACATTGAGTAGTCATCAATAAAACTGACGAAGTATTCAAAGCTGCCTCTAGCCCGAATTGCCATAGGATCACACACATAGAATGAACCAGCTTCAACGGTTCTTTAGCTCTATAGCCTTTGGCCGAAAGGGGTCTCTTGGTTATCTTACCCTCTAAGTAAGATTCACAGACTAAAAGTGCCTCTACTTTCAATGAACTCAAAGGTCCATCTTCTACCAGTCTGTTTATCATTTTTAAATTAATATGACCTAAGCGTAAGTGCCAAAGAAATGTTTGGTTCATTAAAGAAGGAAACTTTCTCTTATATGGTAAAGTAGATGTGTTATTTATTTCAAGTAGTTACAGTATATGAGAGATAGGAGATACAACATATAGATTATCCACCAATGTACCAGAACAAATAAAATATTTATTTTTTTTCACAACGACAGAGTCAACAAAATGAACAAAATATTTTTTCTTTATTAAACTCAAGACTGAAATTAAATTTCTTCTAATCAAAGGTACATAAAGACAATTTTTTAGAAGTAGTATCGTATCTCTACTAAAACTGAGAGTGGCATCTCCTACTGCAACTGCTGTCACCTTTGTATTATTACCCATGTGCAGGTAAATTTTCTCATCACTAAGCTGCTTGGTTTCCTGGAACCTCTACAAAAAATTACAGGCATGATTAGTGGCTACCGTATCTACACACCAGGTATCAGTAGATAACAAAGTTAAACATATTTCAATAACCAGTGAATAGAAATTACCTTGTTTGTTCTGCTTACTAAGGAAAAATCGAACACTATTTTTTTTAATGCCTAAACTGGTTACAGTAGTAGTACTTGTCTCTTGGCTTCTTCACACCAGCTTTTGGTCCTTTAACTAGCTTTAGACTTGTGTTTTCCTATGTCTAAATATTTTTTTTCTTTTTACCTTTCGGTTTAAAGGAAAAACCATTCACAGCCACATACACAGAACCCGACTTCCTAATAACACCATCGGCAACTTGAAGTTAGTTAAGAAGTTCTGCCAGTGAGTAGCTGAGCTTATTCATATAATAGTTCAGGCAGAACTGCTTAAAACTTTCAAGTAGTGACTGGAGTATGATATCGACCTAGGTTTCTCGTCAATTTCAGCTCCAAGGATCTCTTGTTCATTTAGAAGATTGATCATCTTTAGAACATGATCCCTAACTGGTGTACCTTCAGCCATGTTTGCATTCATTAGAGATCTCAAGGCCACCTGCCTAGTAGCACGATTTTGATGCCCAAATATTTTTTTGAGGTTCATCATCATGTCATAGGTACTGGGCATAGACTGATGCTAATGCTGCAAAATATTTGACATTGAATCCAAAATGTAACAACGAGGCATCTGATCAGCTTTCTGACAGGCGGTGACTGGAGTATGATATCGACCTGGGTTTTTTTGTCAATTTTAGCTCCAAGGATATCCAATTCATTTAGAAGACTAATAATCTTTAGAACATGATCCCTGACTGGTGTACTTTCAGTCATGTTTGCATTCATTAGAGATCCTATGGTCACCTGCCTAGTAGCACGATTTTGATCCCCAAATATTTCTTTGAGGTTCATCATCATGTCATCGATACTGGACATAGACTAATGCTGATACTGTAAAACATTTGATATTGATGCCAAAATATAACAACGAGCCATCTGATCAGCTTTCTGCCACTTCTGATGGGTCTGGGTTTCCCTTTCGGTAGCCCCCTCATCAGATACTGGTGGGCATATCTCAATTAAAATAAGCTTGTAATCCTCAGCAGTTAATATAATGTCCAAGTTCCTTTTCTAGTTAACATAGTTTGGTCCCGTAAATTTGCTTTCTTTGATAATGGAATCTAGTGGGTTGAAAGCCATTTTAATTCTGAAAATAACATAATTAAATAAAATCGTCAATTATGATGAGTAAAATTGTAAATTTATTTTAATTAAGTTTTCTCTACTATTTTAAAATTAATTCGTTAGCAGTCTGGTAACCTGTGAATAGCTTGCCACGATGAGTGGATGTCTACTATCCATCATAAGACCAGGCATGCCAATTCTTTTTAATTTTACTATCTAGGCAACTGATCATGCCAAGTAAAATTAAATAGCTGACATAATTTTGGTCCAGTATATAATAGCAGTGACTCAAATTGAGATAATACTATTATATATGCCATTACCTAATCTCAAATTAATCGCTTCGCAATGAACCTTTCAGATGAAGAAGTAATCCACACTAACAATTATTCAGAATTATCCCCAACGGAGGTTTGTACTAACGATACCATAATTAATCAGTCTGATAGTGAGAAAGGCCTTACTGCCAACACGCAAGATTTAATTGCATCGCATATAAAATGGTGATGGTGACCGCGAGATTTATCTGTGAATAAATTTTCTCTCGCACTTAGATTTTTAAAATATTTTTTAGAGTTATAAAAATCTGTTTAATTAAAATAAATTTATTAATTTAGAAAGTCACACGATCTGAAAGAATTAAATATCTTTTCATGTACACGATTTCAAAGATTCTGATTTATTAAATCATCTTTTTATGTTTAAATTTGTAACAAATAAAATTTAATAAATGCACAATTTTTTCTTTAGCTTTTCAGCTAAGGTAGTAACTAAAGGCATTTATTTATTTTATTTTTTATTTCATATTTTTTTAAAAATAATAATTTATTTCGATTAAATATTTTTTTATTTAATTAATACAAAATTTGAAATTAATTTTCACGATTTTCTAAGATATCTAATTTAAAAAAAATCATCTTAAACTTGATATTTTATAAAAAATAAAATTTTTAAATTTTTTTTATTTAATTAAAATTAATTAATTAAATGAAACTTAATTTTATTTTTTATTATAAAATATTTTAATTAAAACTAAGTTTTTGAATTAATTAAATTAACAGAATAAATAAAACTAATATATATCATTCACGCAATTAATAAAAAAATTAATTAAATACAAAATATGATAAATATATCCCGATTTTATGATTCATCTAAAACTTTAAAGGTTTCAGTTTCCTGTTCTTAAAAGAATAAGTTGTAATAATTCTTTTCTGAATCAGTTTTGTGTATCCAAATTGTATCTAGATTCCTTGATAGACAGTAATATACAACTACAATACTCCTTGATTAATGTATATCAGAAAAATCGAACTAAAATATCCCGAGCCACCAGCACCACCGCCGGCCACCGCACAGGCACCTTGCCTTGTGCCGCTGGAACCGTTGAAGCACAAAGCAACGGTTTTCCAATCTTCTTTTTCACAAAAAAAATTGCAGTGCTTTTCGGCTGTTTGAGAACCGCAGCTTTTTCAAAAAACAAATTTCCTCTAGTGTTGGGAAAACCAAAACCACTGTTGTGCGTTTTGCTTGGGACTTGTTACTGTGCATTTTTGGATTTGTTTGACATTGTTTCGGAATTTGCACTGAATGGGTTTGGAATTGCGCCACTTTGCTGTGTTGGATTTGCACTAATTCCATTCATCCATCCATAAAAAAAGTCCCAAGCATCCACCCAATTGTTGTGCTGTTTGGAAAAACGGCGGCTGTGCTTTTTGAATCAAAACCACTGCTGTGGATTTGAAATTTGGCGCTTGCTTTTTGGAAACCGCTGATGCAGTTTTGCTGAAGAGGACGCTGAAACTACTGGGACTGCTTTTGCACCGCTGAAGGCAGCGTTTGGCTGTCGTGGCTTTTTATTGCTGCGGCGGCTGTTGGCTGCTGCGGTGGCCCTTTTTTTTATTATTATTCAGAAAAAAAAAGTATAGAAAAAAAATTACAAAACAATAAAAAAAAATTCGCGGCTAAAATCACCAGTTGCTGTTGGCAACCATTGCCGGCTGCCGCCACCTTCGTTCTTCTATACATGTTCTAAATTTTTTTATCTTTTTGAAAAAATTAGAAAAAAAACTTAAATAACATAAAATTTTTACATCGAAATCTTTGGTCCCGTAGATACACATTCGATCTAAAAAAAATTAATCTATCACGGTCAATTCTCGTAATTAAAAAAAATTAAATCATCATTCATGCATTTAATCAAATATAAAAATAAATGATGATCATAAAATTAAGATTTAAAACGCCTGCAAAACAAATTTAGTAACAGTTTTAAAATTACTTGACCTCGATAACCGTAAATAAAAAATAAAATGGCTCTGATACCAATTTGTTGGAGGCAAAACTGCCAAGATCAATGTTTTTGTAAATGATATTCGATAAAAAAATTAACTGGACGGGCAAATACCGAAACGGGCTCCAGATAAAACTTTTGATGACGAACGATCAAAATAAAAGCCGTGCAACCAAAGTTAATTTAGAAGAATACATTTTGTCGATCGATTCTTTAATTACGATTTGATTCTGAGTTGAATATCCTGTCAGATCTTCTACTGTATTCCCTTACACGATCCTCGAACGTAGTGTGGGTTACGGACTATCGAGAACTCATACCGACAGAACCCAAATATATTTTAGTCTTGAAAGACAAAATATGATATATCAAATGATATAAAACTGGTTGAGCCTACCTGGTTCAGCTTACCCGCATATATATAGGGTTACAGCAGGGACCTGGAGAGTAATTATAAGTATGGTTTTCAGTGGAGCACATCTATACCTACCAGCGGTTTCTGCAATTATGGAAAGACGCAGCAATTTCTGCAATTCACACTACTAAAGAACTATAATTGCACTCTGACCCACAATCTCAAGACCTTCTTGCATTCAGCTCATTTTATTAAATGCTTACCATTTCTCCCAACATTAAGATTTTAGATACCCACCAATTAAATTTAATTACTGATAATTTAATTTAATCGGCATCTTGATATTCCTTAAATCCTTCCGCTTAACTTATTTGACCGCCAGATAATCAAATTCACCTGTAGGGTTTGGCCCGGTCAAAACTTATAAACATCCTTAAGCGGTTTCGTCAATCCCAATCTATCGGGACGTGGATTTCGTCAATAATTAATATTTGTCAAATAAATAATACCGCTATCCAACTCACTGAGAATATATACCCATATAAGATCTCACCCTCTAATGAATCAAAACAACGAATATTAAATATCTGCAAATCAATACTTATTTTAAGATTAAGAGGATAAGCACTATTCATAATAACCTTGTGAATTAATTTATATAGTCAGTATAAAATTAATTGCCCCAAATGTCCCATTCAATACACATAAAGTGTACTAGTACAGAGAGTCAGAACAATAGACAACGCTATTATCTGTTACTCGTAACGAATACATGCCTACTAAAATTCTGTGCTACTGTCGTACCGATGGTATGCCCATTTCCATCTAAACTGTGAACATAAAACTTATATTTTACAAGAATCTAAAATCTGATCTTCTGTGTGTAAGTCGTACTCTACACAGCAAATTAAATACTATACAGAATATCGGACATCTATGCATATCAAAGAAATGATATATATACATTGCTCATAAAAATTCTCATAAAATGAAAAAATTAATTTTATTAAAAATAAAATTAAATACTAAAAACATGATTTTCAGTATACCAACCCTAACACCAAGTTCATAATGTATGCCGCTGTCTCTATAGCTAGTCCCCAAAATGAATCGAGTAATCCTGAATAACTCATCATAGACCTTACCATCTTCATAAGAATTTTATTTCTTCTTTTTGTAACACCATTCTGCTGCGGAGTGCCGGGTATAGTCAACTGGGATGTAATCCCTTCTTATGACAGGTAATCCTTAAACTCTCCAAAGAAGTATTTTCCACCACGATCGGATCGTAGTGATTTGATACTTTTACCTAGATGCTTCTCCGTCTTCGCTTTAAATTCTTTGAATTTCTCAAAACATTTAGACTTATGGTGCATCAGGAAAATGTATCCATACCTTAAGTAGTGATTAATGAAACTAACGAAGTACTCAAAACCACCTCTAGACCGAATTGCCATAGGACCACACACATCAGAGTGAATCAGCTCCAATGGTTCTTTAACTCTATAGCTTTTGGCCAAAAATGGCATTTTGGTCATCTTACCCTCTAAGTAAGATTCATAAACTAAAAGTGCATTTACTTCCAATGAACTCAAAGGTCCATTTGCTACCAATCTGTTTATCATTTTTAGATTAATATGACCAAAGCGTAAGTGTCAAAGAAATGTTTGGTTCATTAAAGAATGAAACTTTTTCTTATATGGTAAATTAGATGTGTTATTCATTTTAGTTAGTGATAGTTTAGAAGAAATTAGAGTAATAACATAAAGATCATCCACCAATGTACCAAAATAGATAACCCGTTTATTATCCATAATAACCATAGAGTTATTAAAATAAATCAAATATCCGTCTTTAACCAATCTAGAAACGAAATTGCAGCTACTATTTCCTTTGTATAATTGTCTATATGTAGGTAAATCTCCCAATCACTAAGTTGTCGAGTTTCTTGAAACCCCTATAACAAATTGCATACATGATTAGTGGCTCATATATCTACATACCAGGTTCCACTAGATAACACCGTTAAACATATTTTCATAACCAGTGAACAGAAATTACTCTATTTGTTTCACCTTCCAAGAAATACTAGGCATAGCTTTTTCTAATACGGTGTTTGGTTGTAGTAAAAATATTTATTTTTTGGCTTTTTCACACCAGTCCGTGGCCCACTAACTACCCTAAAAATCGTGACACCCTGTTTCTATACATTTTTCTTCTTCATGCCTTTCGGCCAAAAGGAAGAACCTTTTCTGAAATAAACACATTTCTTGGTATTGAACGAATATCATTGGTAGTTAAAGTTATATCAAAGTCACTTTTCTAGTCAACAAAATTTGGTCTTATAAATTTATTTTATTTAAGTATAACTGTGAGTGAATTAAAAGCCATTTTAATCATGAGAATTACATAATTAAAAAATACCGTTAATTATGACAAACAAAATATTGAATTTATTTTAATTTAGTTCCCTCTGTCATTTTAAAATTAATTCAACAGCAGCCTAGAATCTTGTGAATAGTATAACTCGATAGGAGGACGTTTACTATTCATCGTTAGTCTAGACAAGCCAAGTCCTTTTAATTTTACTATTTAGACAACTGACCCTACCAAGTAAAATTAAATAGCTGACATAGTTTTGGTCCAGTATATAATAGCAGTGACTCAGATAGAGAGAATACTATTATATACAATTAAGTATTAACCATCACCTAATTTTAAATCAATCGCTTCGCAATGAACCGTTTAGATAGAAAATTGATCTACACTAACAATTATTTAAAATTATTCCTGAAGGAGGTTTGTACTGGCGATACCACAATTAATCTGTCCGATAGGGAGGAAGGCCTTACTATCAACACACAAGGTTTAATTGTATCGGCTACAAACTAGTGATGGAAACCACGGAATTTATCTGTAAACAAATTTTTTCTCCCACTTAGATTCTTAAAATAATTTTGAGAGTTATAAAAAATCCTTTAATTAAAATAAATTTATTAAATACACAGTTTTTTCTTCAGCTTTTCAGTTAAGATATTGATTAAATGCATTTATTTATTTTATTTTTTGTTACATATTTTTTTTAAAATAATAATTTATTTTTATTAAATTTTTTTTTTTTATTAATTTAAAATTCAGAATTAAGTTTTTACATTTTTTCAAGATATTCGATTTAATGAAATATCATCTTAAACACGATATTTTGTAAAAAAATATGTCTAAAGTTTTTTCATTTAATTAAAATTAAGTAATTAAAAAATTAATTTTTTTTTCAAAATATTTTTATTAAAACTAAAATTTTGAATTAATTAAATTAACAGGATAAATATAAAGCAG
>JAOTRH010175611.1:0-12215 GCA_034768845.1 Heliamphora exappendiculata | reverse complement strand
ATAGATATTTCGGTTCAGGTTCGATTTCAAGGGACGAACGTACAGGTTGTGGGAGGGACCATGGCACCCCCATTCTTTTAGCACTTGTATAATATCTTATTATTTGGAAGTGTTATACGTGGTGATCCCTCCACCAGTTGGGACAAAAATTTTATTAAAAAAAATTAATTAGAGTTATACGCGGTAACCCCCAAATGAGAGAAAGGTTTTTTTTTTTTTTAATAAGAAAATAGGCCCACTTCTTGTTTAAGCAAAACCCTAATTTTGAAAAATCTATCATTAATTAGTTTTAGCTTTAAAGTTATTATTGAGAGTAGTAAGGCAACTTACAAGAGGAAAACGAAAACTTTGGGGTTTGTTTGGTTGTGCTTTTTAAAATTATTATTTGAAAATTATTTTGTAAAAATGAATTTGAAAAACAATTTTATAATATTTTGAAAATAGAGATTGCGTTTGGTTGTGAAATAATAGAATTAAACGAATTAAAAAAGAATCCAAAACAATTTCAGATCAATTGCATCAAACCATCGGCAAATTCAGATCAATAGAATCAAATTCAGAGATTGCGCTTGATTCGTCCCCTACTTTCAAATCTCTAGGTCAATGATGACAAACCACCGTCTCCCTTTTTCGAATTGCTGGGTTTCGAATCTAGAAAATTCAGATTAATAGAATCAAATTCAAAGATTGCGCTTAATTCGTCTTCTACTTTCAAATCTCTAGGTCAACGATGGCAAACCATCGTCTTCCTTTTTCGAATTGCTGGGTTTTGAATCTAGGATTTTTAGAAATTGACGATGAGAGGTCGGCAACAGTTAGAGGTTGTCTCCCTCTTTTGAATTGGTGCTCGATATAGCCTATTTAAGAAGAATTGGTGCTTAATCTGAAACATGAAGAACTTTGATTTGCTCGATATGGAATAAGAATCAATGCTCGATTTGGTTTTTGAGTCATCAATGGCGGACGACGACAACTGAGAGACGATGACAACATGACAACTAAAAGAGGAGATGACGACAACGAAGGATGAAGAACTTCGATGAGAGGATGGCGACAATGACTGAAAGGACAAAGACAATGAAAGGACAAAGACAATGAGAGCTCGTGATGAATTAGCGATGAATTAAGCTCTTTACCGTGTGTTGTTTGTGTCTGAAAAACTAACAAAAAAAATGAAAATGGCTTTTAGTTGTTTTTGACAAAGAACCCATTTTGTAACTCTTTTTTTTTTCGTTTTGTCAGACATGCTTTTCTCAAAAGTTCCACCAAACTAAGTTTTAGAATTTTCAAAATAGAATTATGCAAAAAATGGTTTCGGAAATTGAAACCAAACAAGCCACTTTCTTGAACCTACCAATAGTACCTAAAATTTCTTAATCTTTTTGTCTTCCTAGTACAATATTAAGGTACCTATTAGTTTATGTTTTTTTATTAGCTTATGTTCTTAAACAAATGTAGAAATTCAAGTTGATTGTGAAAGGTTCCATTATGTTATTTCTTGATTTATATATTCATTCATCTATATTATAAACAAGAATTTTGCCAATTTTTTGTTCATATTTTGTTTGTAGATGCATGTTTTTTATTTTCCATGAAGGAATATTATCTTTAATCGTAATGTTTTATTTTATTTAGATATCATATTTATGGTTAAAAATATTATAGTTTATTAATTGGAGAAAAAATACTTCTTGGCCCCCTTTGTATATATCAAGATCCTGTATATGCCCCAATCAATTTCACATACTACCCACTGTTTGATTTGGTTCAAAATTCTTTAAAAATGTTAGGATCGGTCCAATTCTAGGTTTATTCAAAATCGAACCAATCTGCACAATGATGAGTCTCACTCCTTTCCTTTCTTATCTCATGGGCACAACAAGAAATTATAGATTAATTTGGAGTTAAGTTTTGTGAAAGAGTTGATCTGGCATGGCTAGACATTATAAATACGTGATCAACATCTGATTTGGGCCGAATATATGGGCCCAAGTATGTTTGAGAAGCCCTAACATCTTAGCCTGAGTTTTAGATAATAACCCCTTACCCCTACCTATCTACCTACCTACCTACTACTTTCTTTCTTTCTTTCTTTCTTTCTTATTTTTAAAAGGGCTCATCACTCATCAGACTCATCAGACTCATCAGACTCATCACACAACCCAACCAAATCAACAAACTGTCCTCTCTCCCTCTCTCTCTCCCTCTTTTGTTTATCCACTACGTCCTCCATGTGCGGTGCACGTTTTTTTATTTTTTTCTTTCACAAAAACCAAACTTTGGATTTTGAACAATAGAATCTAGATAAATTTTGGTGTCTTCATTTTTTACCCACACTTTATATTCGTATTTTAATTAAACTAGACCAATTTTTTATTGATTATAATTTAAAAAAACTTTAATTAAAACAAATCAAAGAAAAAGAAAAGGAGAGAGAGAGAGAGACAGAATGCAAAAAAAAAATATAAAACAATTTCGAGCAAGTAGAAACGGAATTAATTGCCGGAAGTGAGAGTAATAAAATGATATTATTTTCAAGCTGTGTTCTAAAAGTTTTAAGATAAAATGAATTTGTAAAAAAAAAATTGATGAATATTTTAGATTAAAAAAATAAATAAACAATTTTAAATTTTAAAAAAATTAGAAGTGTGTGTTTTCCTTAAATATAATAACATAGATTAAATAACAGGCTTATCAGCCAGACGTTCATAAAAATAAATATATGCAATAATAGATTTATCACGCCCCAAGTTGACCACCACTAGAGACAACCGCAACCTCGACCGAAATGGGACCAATAACATATCCAAGTTGCCAGGTCTTTTGTCGATAATCAGAGATACGCTCGCATTTGTAACTAGAGGATGTATGTTAGTTTAGATTTGTTATATCATTACGAGAAAGTGGACACTTGTAGGATAAGGCTTTAGGCTAATGCATCGCTAATTAACAACCCCACGGCATAGGTATGCAACGTTAAATTTGAAAGTTGTTATAGTAATCAGTTTAAAGTTCTAACGAGGCAAAACAACCATTACTCAAGGTACTGAGCGTATAAGCCCGACCATGTTCACACCCTCAATAAAGAACAATTCAAGTAAACAAGGGTCCAAGTTCAAAGAAAAAGGATGCAAGAAAATCATTCCCTTTCTTTCACACGATAAAGTACGAATCGAAATTTCGGGGACAAAATTTGTTCATGGGGAGTAATTTGTAATGACCCGGTTCGAACCCTAGTTGTAACAATTAAGTTTGTAACGACCCGTGTAGCTATTTATCCTGAACCCTAGTATTAGTGACGGTAAGTCGATAAGATCCTAGATCACTGGAAGATCGAAAACCCTAACTCGGCTCGAAAATCCTAATTTGATCCGAAAACTCTAAAGAGATCAAATACTCAGAGACAAAATCCTAATATTTAGAGAAGACTCATAACATCCTAAATTAAGTAAATAACAAAAAAATATTACATTAAAAATTAAAATTTCTCATAATTAGGGTAAAATGACTATTTTATCTCTAGTACAGCAAAAAAAATCTTAAAAATTTAAAATTTAACACATAGATATTCTAAATTAGATGTTTACATATAATTAGATAACAAAAGATAAAATTACAATAAAAATAACAAAAATGCCCTTACATGGCCGGTCACATTAGGATGTGTACACAAAAGTCACTTTTTACCTTTTTAAACTCAAAAATGAGAAAAAATTGTACAAATCAGGCATTATTATGACCAATTTTTTTTATACACGTAATATACATACTAATATAATATTATAGATCAAAAAAGACAAATAAATTATTATTAAAATTCTTACACACTTAAATAAGTCAAAAAGTCACATCTAGTCAAAGTAACTTAATTATCTACATTTAAATAATTAATTGTTATTAACATTTTTATAAACTATAATAATAATAATAAAATTAAAATAATTCATTTTAGTAAACTAGAAGACCAAAAAGATGTATCAAATTAATTTTAAAACATCGTTCTTGAACAATGTAGTACTAAAATACCACCAAATAAGCACTTAAAGTAAAATTTAAGCACAAAAACAAACCAAACAGTCACTATACGTTGTGACCGAGAATGCTGACGTACGGGAACCTAACATACGGGAATGTAATGGTACCATTCGGATTATTATGTTGGGTATAAATGACTTTGGGCCATATACGTCCTGAGTTATATCATGTCTTGAGCCGAACAGTCGCTATATGCCCCTGTGATTGAGAACATTGACGTACGGAAATCTAACGTATGGGAATGTAATGGTACCATTCAAATTATTATGTTGGGTATAAATGACTTTGGACCATGTACGTCTTGAGCCGTGTTACGTTCTGAGCCATGTCACGTCTTGAGTTGAACACCCGTTATACGCCGTCATGATCGGGAACATTTGTGTGTGGGAGCCTAACATACGGGAACGTAATGGTGTCACTCAAAATTCGATTGATTGATTTATAATTGGGTTCGACAAATACATTTGCATTGCACTCTTTATTACCTACATAGTTTATTGTCTAAAACTTACCTGTCTACTGTATTTATATTTTTGCATGTCTCCTTGAGTTATAAATGCTTTAAGTATTGTATGAAATACGTTGCGGTGAGTTTATGCCATGAAATTGGTTAGAGAGTTTGGAGAGTTTTCTTCTGGATTTAGGCTCATGGTATTCGTACCACTGGTGATGAGGAGGAGTTCTTGGAGAAAGTTGCCCCCAAGGAAGAAGAAGGTTTTGAAGAGCAGGGTGAGTGGCAGGAGCCAGCTGACCCCGACAACACGGTTTGAAGAATTTAAATTTCCTCCCTTCTTGTTTTTTTATTTAGTTTTCACGGGCGTATTGTAATTTATATTAAATAATTTGGTGAAACTGTAATTGCTATGTACTTATGAACAGTTCAGAACTCTTAATGATATAATATTTATGATATGTAAATATGAATGAATTGTTAGAATATTCTCCTTATTTATACTTATGTATGCCCCGACGTGTTCGGAGGACGGGGCGTTACACAACCTCGGTAGTTTACTGATGAAGTTTCTAATCACATGTTCCCATTTCCATTCGGCTATCTCCAAAGGTTGTAGAGTTCCTCTTGGCTTTTGGTGTTCGACCTTGACTTGCTGCCAGATAAGCTACTAAGCCATGAAATTCGCTAGATCTTTCTTCATGCCATTCCACCAATACTATCCTTTTAGATCATGGTACATTTTCGTTTCTCCTGGGTAGACCACAAAAGGGGATTGGTGAAACTCCTTTAGAAAGTGATCTCGCAATCCATCATTCTCTAGTACAACGAGTCGACCTTGAAAGGTTAGTCGCCCATTTTTGTGCATTACCTATCTGGGCTTGCATTCCTCGTCTATCAAACGTCTTCTAATGAACTCAACCTCCTAGTCGCATTTTTGGGCTTCCAAAATTTGTCGGTGTAGATTTGACGTGGCTACTGTCATATAAAGACAAGCTCCCCCTTCGTGATATGTGGGCTGCAAGCAAAACTTGTCGAGTGTTTCTGTCATCCCCCATTTATGACATGCTATACAAGCCAATTCTTCTTTTGTTTTTCTACTCAGCGCATCAACTACTATGTTTGTCTTCTCAGGGTGATATGATAGAGTGAAGTGGTAGTACTCCAGATACTCAATTCATCGTCATTGTCTCATGTTCAGGTCTTTCTAGGTGAACAAATACTTTAAGCTCTCATAATTGGTGAAAAGCTCAAATTTATGACGTAAAGATAGTGTCTCCAAGATTTTAGTGCCTCATATTTTTTCACACAATTTTTTTTTTCTATTTTTGGTTCAATTAGGGGCCTAATTGGATTTTTTTCCAAAGTCCATGAAAAAGATAGGATGGAATTAGATGAAACCAGGCATATATAAGCAAAACCCAAAATTTTGAGTTATATATAATAAGAATTTAAATTTCACAACTAAGCACACAATATAATGCGCATACACAAATATAGATGATTTATTATTTATTATTTTAATTACACCTATTTTATTTTCCGGCCTTACAAAATTTCTAAACTTATAGCGCATTTGTATATTTAACACTAGTTTTAATTTTAAAATGTTAGTTGAGAAAGTTTTTATTTTAGAAGTTTTCATTTTTTTATGTATCCTTTCATTTTTAATTCAAATATTGAAAATTTCTTATTTTCAAGACACATAACCCATTTTCTTTTTGAAAATGAGAAATTTCTCAATTATATTGCTTTTAAAATTTTTACTATCCTTATGAACTTTTAAATTTGTCTTATTATAAATTCCTATCTATTTAAATTAGTTTCAAATATTCCTTTTAGACATTTGAGTTACTATTCTTTCAAATTTTTATTTAATTTATTTTAAAATTTTAAAATTTTCTTGTTATAAATTGTTATGAGTTCGCACTTTGAATTTGTCCTCTCTCACATTTTTCTTATAAATGACATGGATAAGAATCCTAATTCCTCTTGATCTATTTTATTACCTTTGTATAGTCTTTTTGGTAGGTTCACTTCTTTTTCTTTTCTCTTACCTTTTTTTAATTTTCTCTTTCGTGATATATGTATATAGGCTGGTACGATGTATGTTTTGGGTTCTTGATTTTTAGTAGAGGATTTAGAAAAAGAATATAGAGTGATGGGAATGCAAATAATTTGCTCAATTTATGTTAATACTAATTAATAGACACAAGAAATATTAAATTTCCAAATCGTTTTTTAAGAACATCAGCATTTGTTAAGAAATATTGTTTAAACCATGAACATTTATTAAAATAAAATTGGCTACAAGGTCGTAAGTATGGGAAAAAAAACATGAATACGGATCGCAACGAGGTAATATTTAATAATTATATTTTGCAATAAGCTAAAGATGCAGGAAATATGAGAAAAACAATCTTGAAAATATATATATTTATATTCATTTTATTGTGTTTATGTAATTAATATATATTATTATATCATTATTATGACTTATCTGAGTTTAATCCATTCCGTTCATAGCACAGGTCGGCGGTGCTATATATCAAAATGTAGTTAGTCTCTTCAAAACCTCCAAAAATTTAATTCTAATTTTTCTTTAAAAGTTACAAATTTGAACCGACCAATTGCCCTTACGCCCAAATCTACTTAAAAAGGCCCAATTCTTAAAGATTAAGCCCACAATCCATTAAAAAGCCTTTTTGCTAACCCAATTCACCTTTTGAGCCCAAACAAGGCCCTATATATATTTTATTTATCAAAAATTAAAATTCTCAAAATCTAAATTGAATTAAAATAATATGTTTATATAGATTTATTTAATTAATAAAAACTATATATATACTAGTTTTTAATTAAAATATTTATTTTTGAAATTTTTATAAAAAGACTTATTTTGACTTATGTCATTTATGTGTATGTATTCAAACATTATAATAATGTTTTTAAACTATAAATATAATGCGCCAATCATAAATTTATTAATTAAATAAAATTTTATTGAAAAAGTTACTATTTTTATAAATTAAGATTATTTTAAATATTTTTTAAGTAATGTAGTGTAATTATACCTTCTTGGACCATTACTATACTATTGTATACACACAAAATCTGATTTTTGGCACCTCAAAATCCCATGGCCAGCCACCACACCTTACTTATACAAACAATGAAGCAAGATCTCCCATATGTTACTGTTTGAGCAAGATATTAAAATTATATATGTAATTTTAATAACAAAATAATTGGACAGGCAAATATCGAAACAAGTTTCAGATTAAAATTTTTTAATATCGAACAATCAAAATAAAATCTGGTAAATATAACCAAAGTTAATTTTAAAATTATACATTTCGAAATCTGGTTGGATGATTTCGGTTACTGCAACAATTTTTAGGCTCCATTTCATTCGATATAAAATATTTTTGGATAAAATATTTTACTTATTTTTCATTGTTTGGTTGATAACATCTATGTAAAATATTTTTTTAGTAAAATATTTTATCTCATTGGATCAAATTTGACTTACAAAAAATTAACTCATAAGTTAATTTTGGAATTGCACCTTCCTAACCTTTCCCCGATTCCTTCACCTAATTCTTTTGATATTTTGTCATTTTTATAACATATGAGAATGCGTAAGAGAGAGAAAGATATGATATGAGAATGAGAGAATGAGAAAAAGAAATCACATACATGGTAGCGATTTTTTTGATTTTCTTTATTAAAAATATTTTTCAAATGTTAACAAAATATCAAAAAATACATCTAAAAAAATTTATTTTTACAAAATTATTTTATATTTAAAATATTTTTGACGATAAAATATTTTATGTCGAAACAAACGGAGCCTTAGTTTAGAAATTTTTGCGGTTGTATACTTCAAAATGAAGCTCCAAATTCAAGCCTTCTGCTATATTTTCGTATGCTAAAACACATTTGTAGTGTGTACTATCTTGAATGTGTTCTTCACAACCCTCTCTAACTACTAAGAAAATACGTGAAAATACTAACTGTATATAATGATATATGGTGGTTAGGACTGCATAACAGCATATAAATAAGTTACAACATAGATCTATTGAATAAATATGATTTGAGCTCTTAATGTAATTATAAAAATCTACCTCACCCAGAGGCAGTTTCACAAAAAAATATTAATTATAATTTATTCTACTAAAAAATTATAATTTTACTCCAAGTTATATTCTCAAAATCAAATGTTTGAGCTCCAGCTATTAAATACTTATTTATTCTCATCACATTAAAATTCTCGATACCCACCGATTAAATTAAATTACTAATAATTATATTTAATCAGTTTATTAAATAAATTTCTTAAGATCTTTCACTTAACTTATTTGACTGCAAGATAATTAAATTCACCTGTAGAGTTTGGTTCGGCTAAAATTTATAAGCTATCTTAAGGGGGTATCGTCAATCCTGAACTTTCGGAACACGAATTCTGTTAATAATTAATATTTGTCATATAATTAATATTGTTATCAAACTCACTGAAATTATATATCCGTAAAAGATCGCACTATTTAATTAATCAAAATAATGTATATTAAATATACATAAATAATTAATTATTTTGTGATTAAGAGTATAAGCATTCATAATAACTATGGAGTGCGAATTAATTTATATAGTCAATATAAAATTAATTATTCCAACGTGGTCCTGTTCAATACACACAAAGTGTACTAACACTGCGAGTCAGAATAATAGGCGACGTTATTATCTGTTTCCCGTAACCATGACATGTCTACTAAAATTCTACGGTATAGCTTACTAATGGTGTGTCCAATTCCATCTAAGTTATGAACCAAAAATTTATATTATGCATGAACCGATAATTTGATTTTCCGTGTGTAAACCGAAGTCTATATAACAAATTAAATATTGTGCAGAATAAAAGACGCCCATGCATAATATTAAATAAATAATAAAACTGCATAAATTACTTATTAAGATTATCATAAAATAAAAAAATAATCTTATTAATAAATAAAATTAAATACTAAAAATAATAAAAGATATAATTTTTAGTATCTTGAAAGTTACTTCTCGTAAGACTTTGCATGTATACATACCCATTGGACTTCCTCTTCCCACAATGACACAATGCATCATGAGCCGCCCACTCAAAGGTGACTATATACTTCAGCATTTCCCTACCCTTCCTTTTTGGCCAAAAAATTGAGATTTGAGTGAGATATATAGAGTGATATAGAGAGAGAAAAAGAAAATAAAGAAGAAGAAGAAGAAGAAGAAGAAGAAGAGAAAAGTGGTGTTCTTGCCTTCTGTGGTTCCAACAGGAGTTTTCTTCATCAAACTTTCTTTCTTTCTTTTCAACATTTCAGCAAAAATACAAGGTAAAAACCTTTTTTTATATATTTATATTTTGCTCATACATACAACCTTGGCTCCAAATACTCACAAGAGGTACATGCTTCATTTCAATTCCATGAAATGGTGGTATGACCCTAATTTGGACCCTTTCTTTCTCCTCCTTAAAATACTATTCATTTTGAGTTTTGATTCTATAAAATGGGCTATATCTTATAAGGGAATCCATGAGTTATCATGATGGGGTTTCAAACATTTGGGTCTTTATTACTCACAAATTAACTACTACTTTTAATTATTGTGCAATAAATTTATAAATTAACTGTCACATCTTTAACTACTTTTTTATTTTTAAAATTTTAAAAAATAATTGCAAACATGTGTGTGACACACTTTTAGCAAATCATATATATAAGGGATATGGCCATGCATGGAGGAATCAAGAGCCAAAAAGCTTTGTATGTGAACTGTTTTGAATTTGTCCCATGAAATGCTGCTATAATTTCAGATTTGTGCAATTTTATTTTTAGGCCTAAACTCATCTCAAAGATCTCTAAAATTTCGTGTAGTCTAATATTAATGTCCCTGACATGCATGAATTTTTGTAGAACCTATTTCTAAGTTTTTTATATCTTTAAAATTCCTACTCCAAAATGACAAAACACTATTCTGAACAGTAAATTTTAAAATAGTGTCATTTCTTGTAGAAAACTTATTTTGCATTAAACTAGTAGAAAAAATTATATATTTTTTTATCTTTCTAACTCTACTGGAATCACTCAAAAATCTTAAGTATAGAAGAAGTTGTGCTATTTTTCTCCAAATGTGTCAAATTTGGATACTGTGCGGTTAAAAATTGTTTTCTCCTAAACCACTAAAGATATTTGAGCAAGGTCAAGTTTCAAGCTAACATGCATATCTATTTCTAAAAAATTATAAAAATGTTTAATCATTAATAAAGGCTTTGTTTGGAATTTTAAAGTTGGTGACACAATCTGTCCTCTGTTCTGAGAACGTGCTTGATTATATTTTACAATTTTATTTCATTAAAAACATTATTTTAGAGATACAACTAGGAAAAGTTTTTTTCATAAAAGTTGTAGAGGACATTTTAAATTAGCTACTTGCAAATGTTTAGACATTTTAATGAAAATTTTCTCTATCTAATCCCCCAAATACAAAGGCAGAATATGTGTTTTCTATTATGTTCCATAGTTGTTGAAACCCTAAGTTGGTACCTAATATGCCTAGAATGATGTATTAACTCATGCCATGTTGATTAATTTTGTTTATATGCTCATAAAGTGATGTTGTTGTGAATAAAGTGTTTAGTATGCATAATGAAAATTTTGTGAGTATGTAATTCATGTCTTGATAAGGAGTTTTAAGTATGCACTTGTTGATTTTTATCTTATGTATGAGATCTCATGATTAGAGTGACAATTTAATTATTTTATATCATGAGTTGTATGTTCATCATCGTGGGGTTGGGATCATGGGAATCACATTAATAATGATGGCAATTGAAATGAACTTTAGGGTGATGCTACTTTTTGAAAAGTATCTCGTGAATTTTGTTCTTTATCTCAGGAGAGTACTCTACAGATGTTTTGAGAAAGTATTCCAGTGCTATATGCAAAGTGATTCTTTTTGGAGAGTACCCCAGGGTTATAGGCCAAAATTGTTTTCGATGGAGTATCTTGGTGGTAAAAATTGTGAACGATTGGATAAATTTGGTATTAGAAAATATGTCGATCATACACTAGAATTTGGTTTAAGATTCGATGGCCCGATGTATTGACATGATCCACTCCTTTACTCCTTGGACGATCCTTTACTCCTTGGACGACTCTATTGAATAATTAATTTGACTACAAAACTGTCACTGTGGTTGAAGGAGTGCTTGATATCGGGCAATAGATTTGGTCTGTATTTGTTGATCGATGTTATGATGGTTCTTTTGAACATTTGAACCTAGAATGATTTAGATTGATTAACTATAATACTTAAAAGAAATTATCTTCATGAATCTGGTCATGCATGTCGTATATTGATGCTCAGTAATTGCTTGCATGTTGTTTTCATAAAATACTTGTATAGTTTGACTGCTTGCATGTTGTTTACCAGATGCCATATGAAGCAGAATGATTCGTAGAAAAAATTAATCTTCCTGGCTTGATACATCCGAGGCCCTATTTTAGCTGCTCTCTAGTTTGTGAAAATATATCTTTGTTTTGGGCTCTATTGATAACTCAGATCTTTGAAATATTCATGAAGTTTGCATGGTCAATGCTCATTACTCTCTGATAGTGCGACTAGATTACGTATATATTTGTAAGTGGAAGAATCACACTGGCTTGAGAAATGCTAT
>JAOTRH010175580.1:0-12217 GCA_034768845.1 Heliamphora exappendiculata | reverse complement strand
TATATATAATGTATTTCATGATTTTACGGAGAGTGACATCATGATTGGAACTTTGTGTAATTGAAAACCAAAAATTGCAATTCACTCAAATTTTGTGATAATTGGAACTTTTTATATATTCTTTGTAATGTACGTGAATATAATCATCTTAGTTTTTATATATTTGTGAATAGGGTAAAAATTAAAATGGGCTCAATTGGCCCAACTTAATTTAAATCCTGGTAAGGACAAATAATGTCGACGAGACCCAAGCACACTAATATTACGAAAAGGTTGACAACGAAAGAAACTACCTTATTAGATCAATTGCATTAGAAAAAAAAAACTCTCTTAAAAGTAAATCAATTCGGCCAAAAGGGAATTTTTGATACAAAAGGATTCTCAATCCATGAAGCACCTGTACTCTATAAAAGGGAGGTAAGAGACATAACCAGGTATAGGCAAGCGAGCTTCATTAGAAATTTTAGTTGTGTAATTTTTTACCAGCATAATTTGGCATCATCTATGAGAATGAACAATCCTTGATAAGTTGATAGGTCAAACATAGTTGAAAAATCATAAGAACGAAGGTGGAGGGGGGCTACCAACACCAGCTGCTGCCACCACCTAGGGAGTGGCATTGCCCCAAAAACAAAGACAAGAACCGGACATCTTGAGCAAGCATCGCTCTGATGAAGTCTCAGAGAAAGGGAGAAAACTTTATTATTCCTACACCAAGAGTTGAGACGAGTAGTCCCTCACAGTTCTCAAAAGAGGATGGAGAAATGGTCTGCTCAAAGGGACAGAGTCATTGACAAATTGGAAGAGAGGATGAATGGTGGACCTTGAGATCTTAGAGCTCCAACTAAGGCTTAAAGGAATAGATCACACCTAGGAGCAAGGCCAAACAAACAAATTGGGAGATCCCAAACCCTGAAAGAAGGTGGTTGAGTACAACAAGGCCAGAGAATCATACAACCGAGCTAATATTCAGAATAGGAGAGTTGAGGAGATTTACCACGAAAAGCAAGACGACAAGAAAAGCATAAAGAAATAACTAATTTTCCGGAGTTAAATGGTCATTCGAAGTACACCTAGGCTGAAGTTGTTGAATAGTATTTAAGGCTATTTGAGAAAAGGATAGGCGATAGAATGCTTTAGATAAGTGGTCCAATAGTGCATGATGCTGCCAAGAGAGCATAGTGTAAATTTGGTGTCACCACTTGCTGAGAAAATAGAAAATTCAAATCATTTCCATAAAGTTTGAGTTGTGTGATAGAAATACAACCCAGTGAGCCATGTTCGGCACTCTAGAGTGGGAATGATGCTCTCTTGTGTAAGATGTTCCTTTCCAATTTGAGAGATTTTGCGTGGCTCTTTTACAAAAATAGATGAGATTTTTAATTTAATTAACGGAATAAGACTTTTAAAACTTAATTATCATTCTACGTAAAAGTGTGTTTAGTAAACACGCTTTATGTACAAATATTTTCGACAAATGCTTTAGTTTTAAAAAAATAATATTTAAACGTAAAGCGTGTTTACTAAACATTCTTTATGCCTAGTACACAAAACGTATTTGGCAAACACGCTTTTATACATAAAGCGTGTTTACCAATCACGCTTTTGTACTTTTATACATAAAGCGTGTTTACTAAACACGCTTTTAAGCTTAACACATAAAACGTGTTTACTAAACACATTTTCATTAAAAAAATCGTTTTTACCAAACACGTATATAACGTCTCACTACGTATTTTTTAAAAACTTCTCCTCCCAGAAAACCCTTCCCTCCTCCCAAAAGTTCTTCTCGCATAACTCTTCTTCTTCTTCTTCTTCTTCTTCTCTCTCTCTCTCTCTTTCGCTCTCTCTCTCACAAACGTAAAACCCTTCTTCTCCCTCTCGATCTCTCCCCGTGTCTCTGCTTCTCTATATCTTGTCTCGACTTAAAGTATGTTTTCCCCCATCAATTTCTTTAATTTTTGTTCATCTGGTTGTGATGTTGTCGAATAGATGGTTTTTCTTTCTATTGTTCAATTTATTTTTATTTTTTTTTGTAATTTTTGCTGCTCTATTTGGTTGCTTAATTGGAAAACTGGGGACAATATACGTGCATAATATTTTTTGTGAACATTCTACCAACAAATGGTTTTATGCTTTTACTTTTCACAAGTAATTAATAGATAAGGAGGAAAAGACAAACTTGTGACAACTCCTGAACTTAGTGCAAACTCACATCTAAACTGTCCTTACAATGGGTCGAAATAGAAAGAGTAAATACAATTTAAAATGCTTTGCTTATGTACAATTACAAAGTAATAAAGATTCTAATTAGATTAATATCAATGGATCATTTGTCAATCATTCATTGAATGATAAATCACTACAAGTGTAGGAACATTGCTTTGAAGTTTGGCACATAAGAGGTGAAGTGAAGAATGGGGTAGGATACGAGGGGAAGGGAAGGAACGAGAAGGAGAAGAAGGAGAAGTATCATTCTTCTAGTTTGGTTAGACAATAAATAACATTCTAAATGGAAGCGAGGGTGGCATTTCCTTTCTTTTGAGACTTGCACCACACCCAACAGAGGAAAGTGCAGGATGTTAAATCAGTCCTGAGGGCTTGGTGGCTCAAAGTGGGGGTCCACCAGGGAAATTGCATCATGTTCTCCACCCCAACATAGTTTATAATTTATTGTCGCTACCTGTTCCAAACATGAACGCATGATCCGAAACCTATGTTGGACAGACCATGTCAGAGTACACATTTCATGTAGCCCAAAAACGTAAAAGAAAAGACCAATGCATCAACAACTCACCCATACCCCAAAATCCAAAGATTTGGGAATCAGACAGAGAACACCCAACCACACCCCACAGCAACATATTAGGAGTTATTCAATTACTACTTATTCATTAACCAATAACCATGATCAGATTATTTTACATTATCGAATTCTCAAAACATGTGTACTGCTGGTGTGACAAAACATTAAATAATTTAGCACAATTTGACTAACCAAACATCCCTCTATTTTCTAAAGTTCAGACTGGAGCCATCAACTGCTCAACTCTGGTCATTTGCTCTTCTTTTCTTTATTTTTATCTTTTCCTAAATATGTTACAAGGAACAACTGTGTAAGATGATACTGAATATTCTTTTATACTCTATATTTGAAGACCAGTAACCCAACTTCTAAGCGAAAGTAAGTGATTTGGCATGGAGCAAAACCTGTTTTGAAGCTTCAAAAGAACGAATATGATTCTCTCATCCATTCAAATCGGTCTTGTTTTCAACAGTCCAAAAAGTAAATCCCTTGTTGGGATTGCAAAACTATGATACCATTTGTTATATATATATATATATATATATAACACTAACTTTATGTGATTTGGCCAAATGCCCATGTCCACGGGCAAGAAAAAAAAATACACTATAAATATAGAGATCACAAATATGTGATGAAAAAACACTCAAAATCCCCACCCCTACCAGAGTCTCTTCCCCAATGGTAGTAGAACCCTCAATCACCTTCATGTAATTGAACCCAGAGTACCTTTGGCCCGCTTATGGTACTTCTTCCCTTACCCCTCACCACTCTACTATTCCTTGATTGTTCAAGATAACAAGTTCTCTCTTTCTCTCTCCAGCAGAACTGAAAGCCTCATTAGGCTATTTAGAAGTTTCTCGAACCGTCTTTGGTTGTGAGATACATGGATAAAACTCACAAATGGGTAACCACCTCAGGTGCACAAATGAGTAAACGACTTAGAGTTTTCTTCACATCCAAGAATGGCCCATTTCTCCTTGCTTTAACCATTAAGCGTAGCAGCATACTCTTGGAAACCAGTATTTTCCTTTCAAATGCTCAAATTTCTGGAAAACCATAAATAACTAAAATCACTCATGCTCAATAAAAGAATTTCCAAGTAAGATGCTTTGGAACTGAGAACAATAAATAATTGCCACAAAATCCTTGCCATCCACCTATCACTCAACACCCAACAAAAGCTTGCCATTCAAAAATGATAAATGGTTAAATAACATTTGTTTAAAAGTTTTTTTTAAAAATTATAACTTTTATTTATATTATTTATAAAAGAACATTATGCGATAACTTAGATACAGGTATTGGGTCAACCTAAATTTTTATATAGATAACAAATTTATTGATTTTTATGTAATAAACGGATCCGATCATAAAAAAAAATATTTAAAAATTAAATCAAAAATATAAACAAAGTTTAATTCATTTGAGATGAACTTATTAAAAATATGAAATCATCACATATAATATGCATGCCTAAAAGCGTGTTTACTAAACACGCTTTCATTGAAAATGAATTTTAACATAAAACGTGTTTACCAAACACGCTTTATTAATAAACTTAAAAACTTGTTTAGTATACACGCTTTTATTGAATTTATACTGAAAACGTGTTTACTAAACACGCTTTTATTGAAAATTAATTTTAACATAAAACATGTTTAGTAAGCACGTTTTTATTAAAACTAAATTTATACTGAAAACGTGTTTACTAAACACGCTTTATGTATAAATTCAGAAAACGTGTTTACTAAACACGTTTTTATTTTGCTATTTTCATTTCTTTCGAGATTAAGCTTAATTAAAGCGTGTTTAACAAACACGTTTTCTATTAAAGCGTGTTTGCTAAACACGCTTTTACGTAGGTTGGAAATTAAGTTTTAAAACTCCTAATCCGTTAATTAAGTTCAAAATGGTGCGTATTTTAGTAAAAGAGTCGATTTTGCTTTGAGGGATTATAATCCTCTCCATTACCTATATGTAATGGAGACTTTCATTACATCAAAACTATGTAGTTTTATATAAATGACATAATTTTATTAATTAAAAAGTTTACAACATATTGTAAAGTCTTTAATTTTAACAAGATTTCATTTAATATAAAATGGCATATTTTTGTTAAATAATATTTTTTTCACACAAAATTACGTAGTTTTGATGTAATAGAAGTCTCAATTGCATAGAAGTAATGGAAGTCTCCATGATCATAATCCTGCTTTTGAGTTGGTTCCTCAAATTGGCACCTCGACAATCCTGAATTAGAGGATCTGTCACACCCCCATTTCATCACCTACAAAAGGTATCCAAATGGGAGACACTTTATTATACCTTAGAAAAGACCACACAAAGACCATCCGATAGTAATCCAAGAGGACATGATCCAAGTTGAACAGGGCATGGTCTCCATAAAGTGTCCAGAAAAAAGGACAGTATAAAAGAAAAATGAACATGACTCAAAGAAAGATGCTTCGAACTTCAAAAAGATTACGGTGTATAGGGAAGTTCAGTATGTTTTTAAGGAGCCGATCTACAAATCCCTTAACCGCATCAAGGACAAGCCCCTCTTTCAATGGCCGCTCAAGACGCTGGGCAACCCCAAGAAAAGAAAGACATATGCAGGCTAGGCAACTTTTGGAGTATGATGGTAGAGAGTAGACGGCATTAGCGGATCAGTAGATAGTTCTGCAGGGTGTAGTCAATCAAAATGATGCACCCATAGGAGTGGTCCGAATCATTCACGGCGTGACAAGGCTTTCAGTGAGGGAGAAGCTTGGAATCATGCCCAAAGCATGGCGCATGCCAAGGAGGTTGAAGGGAAAAATCCCCACAAGGCCAAGAAAACTCTGTATTGGCCGCCTAAACAAACTAAGAAAGGATCACTTTATCAAATGAAGACCTGTCTGAAGTCCTACACCCACACAAAGATGCCATCATCTTTACTTTAAGAGTGAAGAAGTAAGATGTGATGTCGATTCTTGTTGATCAAGGGAGTTCGGTTGATATCATATATTACAGTCTTTTCAAAAAAACTTCGTCTGAAAAAGTTGAACTTGTAGAAGTACCATATGCACTTGATTAACATTGGAGCCAATCACGTGTGGCCCTTGAGGAAGATCACAATTCCTATTCGAGCAGAACTCGTGGTCGTAGATCCAGACTTTTTTTGGTTTGAACCAGTCATCAATGTACAACACCACCATGGGCCGAACTTGGGTTCATAGCTTGAAAACAGTGTTGTCAAGTTTTCAAGTTAGGAGGAAATTCAAAGAATTTATCAAAAAGTTTAAATAGGTTTTCCTTGGTTCTACTATATTTAAAATAAACCTGTATCATATTTAGAGATAATTTATCCCACACCAAGCACTCATGTCTTGCCTCGATCCCGTCCAAATTTTTTCATCTAATTAAAAAGTAAAATGAAGACATAATTTGTTTTTTTTTTTTGCTTTTTTTGCATGTTTTCGATCACATTGGTTAATTAAATTTTTTTGTATATATAAATATATAGAGTTTATTTCGAAATATAATAATAATAATAATAATAATAATAATAGAAAACTAAAATATTTATATTTTAAAATTTTAAAATACTTATAATAATTTAATATTTATTTGATACCATGAATAGTAAAAAAAGTAAAGCAGAGAGTAGTGGGAAGGGATAGAAAGAGGGATAGGGGGTTATTTTAAATTTTATGCATTTTTTATTTTAACTTATTAATGTCATTGAATTTAGAAAAAAGATATGAGCGGATTGTGCTTGAATTTTAATAAAATTCTAAAAACTAAAGTTTGTTTTTTAAAAAGAAAAATCTAAACTGCTGTATTATATAAATATAGATAGTATACTATGGCCATATTGTATTGGGGAATAGAATTAAGAATGATTAATTTTCTCATAACAAATAGTCATGGATTAAATATTAATTACATTATTTATTTATTTTTTAATTCACTCCCATATTTGTTTGTTTTTGAAGAATTATAAGAGATTAAGTTTCCATTACTAATCCCTTTTTCTTTCTAATTTTTTTTTCCTCCATTCTCTTCTCCCCTCCCAATATAAGAAATTGTCTCCAATTCAAATTATTCGTCTAAATTACACTCCGAATTAATAGTTCAATCCCACTTTTGAATGCTTTGATACAGCGCCCATAAGACACACCTAAAAGATCACATGTATGCATCGTGTTTCTCAATTTCGTGGCTTTTTTTTTGCGTTGATGAGCTTTTTAGACTCCATAAGTCCAAAAAAATCCTAATTTGCATCTTCGCGCGACCACTTCCAACAGATGGTATGCTCCGTCCGTAAAGCCTCTGCGCATTAGCTTATAATCTAGTAATGAGCAGGGGTGTAAATTGGCTCAACTCGCCACTCTCTCAGCCTGACCCTGTTGAGACTGGTAGGACTTTCTTTAAATTTTGGATCAAATCGAACTAGACTTTTTTAGGAGGAAAAGTTCAGACCTAACCCTAAGAATAAACGAGCTTGGGCTCAAGCCTGGGTGCCACGAGGCTAGGCTCATTGCATAGGGCATCATAGGGTGGCGGATCGTGGCACTGGGCCACGGGTCTAGGTTGTTTTTTTTTAAATAATTTTAAAAATATTTTGTTATTATTTAAAAAAATTATTTTATATACTATGTCTATGTATTTCTTATATTAACTTTAGTTTATAAATTAACGTATAATAATCTTTATTTTTTAAGTTATTGCTATACATAATAATTTAAAATACAATGGTACTTAGAATTTAATAAACAATGGTTTACTATAAGTTTATTTATATAAACTAACTTGTAATTTAATAAACAATAAATTATTATAAGTTTGTATGTATAAATAAACTTATAATTTAATAAATAATGATCTTTATTATATTTATGTTAGTTATAAATATAAACTTCTAATAATTTTTTACTATTATTTAATTTTCGTATATTTATTTTTTTTACATTTAGTAAAATATAAAAAAAAAAACAATAAAATTGAACCTCAAGCCTACAGGCTAGGCTTGGACCAAGCACGACCTATGGGCTCTAAGCCTAGCCCACTATTCTTTAGGCTTAGGCCTTGGCTGGCCCCATACCTATTACAATAACGGGCGCAGACCGACCTCGGCCGACCCGAGCCTTGGATCATTTTTACACTTCTGGTAATGAGAAATGAATAGAGGTGACCATTGGTCCCAGCCCGCTTAAATCGTCCAATTTAATTTGTTAATATGACAATCAATAATTTTGCTCATTGTTTGATTAATATGACAATAGATAGTTTTACTCATCGTTTGGTTAGGTGATAGGTTTTTTAATTTTTTTCTTGGGTCGCGATCGAGTTACGAGTTTTAAGTATAGCTATTCGTCAAACCCAACCTGATCAACAAATATTCAAGTTTATAGATTTCATATTTATTATTAGACTAGGTTTCATGTTTTGACATTGTTGCATAATTTATTGTAAACAGTATCAAAAACATCTTTTTCATTAAGTGAAATTCATTTTTTTGCTAATAAAATCTACAAAATGCATAAAATACTTGTACATTATGCATTTAAAATTTGTACTTTTTAGTGTAAATAATCTAAAAAGCGTGCATATTTATAAACAATTTGCCAACAACAACCTAGTACGCGCTGTTTAAGATTTGCTACACTTTTTAATATGACCATTTTATCCTTTTTTACACTTTACTACAACTAAATTTCTTAGCCGACTATTTCTATAAGATTTGCTTGGTTTATTGTACTAAATTCTTTTTTTTTAACAGGTTTATTTATTTATTTTAAAAAGGAGAAAAAGTGAGATTATTTGAGATAATTTATTTAGAATAGTTTTTTTTAAAACTTTTCATTAAAATGTCTATTATGCTCTTATATTTTACTTTTAAATTATAGTATTTCGAATAGTGATATATATTTTTTTTAAATTGATAATAGAATTTCCTTTGAATTAACAGTATTATAGTTTTTTAATTAATAAAAAATAGAGTGTTTAAGATGTATATAGACTTTTTTTCTTTAAAAAAAAGTAAAAAAAAAGTTAGTGGATATTTTAAACATGCCAAATATTATAGCTTAAAAACTATTCTTCTTTTTTTTTTTATACAAAAAGTCAGTTTTTAAGAAATTGCCATATAAGAGCTAAATCTACATATTGATTTATGTTGTGTGTGTGTGTGTATGAGTGTGATAACCTTAAAAAAAGCATAATATTAGTAATGGCAAATTCTTCTACTTAATGACTTCTCATCATTCTAATAGAAGAAATATATACAAAATTCATTTACATTGCAAAAAGTACATAGAAATGTATCATGAGATAATGGTGCTGCACCTTCTAATATATCCAACAACTTCTTTTACACACACACACGTTTCATCATTCTAATGGAATAACTATATACAAAATCCATTTATATTGCAAAAAGTATATAAGAAGTTGTTAGATATGTTAGAAGTAGCTGCTCAAATATCTGAGGATAATGGAGCAGCTTTTTTACATATCCAAAAAAGTTGTTAGATATGTAAATGGATATGTTTTATGAATTTTGCATAAAACATATAGAAACATATTACACACACACGTTTCATCATTCTAATGGAATAACTATATACAAAATCCATTTACATTGTAAAAAGTATATAGAAATGTATCCTCAGATATTGGAGCAGCTCCTTCTAACATATCCAACAACTTCTTCTTCAAGGTTATAGGGACCGGTCCCGTTTGTATTGTAATAATTAAATGAAACCATGTTGTGGTAATTTTGATGATGATGGTTAAATATTTATTCGCATGTGACAACTGAAATTTAATCGTGACAACTGAAATTTAATCGTGATAATTGTGAGACCCAGTTCGTCTTTTTATTTTTATAATGTATGTATGTGGCATATTGGTTATCGTTTTAATCGTCATAGAAAAATATGTTTCTATATGTTTGATGCATGTGTCGATTTAGAATGCATGTTGGTTTCAACCCCGGTCCTGCTTAGGGTGTGACAGAAAAATTTGAAACTTTTTTGGGCAGGACTGCTCGATCGGTCTTTAGACGCTCAAGCGGTCTCTCTGAGTGGACTATATATGTAACAGCTAGTGGCCTTGGGTCTCGCACCGAAACTTCTCCTACAAACTTTCTTTTTCTTCTCTGGTAAGAAAGATCAAACCCTTTGCCTTCTCTCTAGCTTTTAGCTTGGTTCAGGCTTAGTTCTTGGTGTTGGGATAGTCGATCCTTAATATCATCGGTGTGGGCTTCACGTTCATCTGAATGGAATCTCATTTTGGCGACTTTGGTTTCTCGCCGATGTTTAAAGCGTTGAGTTTTTAACTCTCGGAGATAGAATTCTAGACTATCTTGTTTTAAAAGAGTGCTACATGTGATTTAGACGCATTTTTACCATTTTAAAATACTATAAATATTTAATTTTGTATTTAAACCATGTTTGCTTGGATAAAAAGTATGTTATGAATTTTTTTATGATTTATTACAAAGTTGGTGGACGTATGTGTCGTGGTTTTCGAAAAGATAAGTTTGAAAACCATAATGATTTATGTATATGTTGCGAAAACGTAGTTTTGGAGGTTTGGAGCTAACCTTTGAGGTTGAGCCTTGGTATTTAAACGATTCGGTTGCAATGGTAGAAACATTTTGAAAATGTTGATCGATCTCCATGGTTTTATGAACGACATGACTGAATGTCGTTAGATGTTTTGTACATAACTGTGTGCGTTCAAACATTTGTTTAAATCATACTGTGTGCCTTTTTAATGATTCAATAGATGTACCGTAATCATGTGTGTATACTTGGGTCGCCATTGCTCCTCGGTAAAAATTTAAAAATTTTGCGCAAGTAGGTGATTTGCTCCTTCGTGTTAATCCCCGTAAATGAAGTGTTTGTTCCAGTGGAAGATATTTGTTGTTGTAACTCCGTATAGAACTTGTCATTACCTAGTGGGTCATTAGATGCCCCGAACTTAGGTTAATGGGCGAGAGTCTATAGTTGTTACCTTTTGTCCCAAATGCGACAAAGTCAGTACATAAGAATCATTGTGGGTTGTGAAAATCTGGTTGGAAAAGAACATGTTTATGTTTATTAAACTGTTGGATGTTATGGGATTACATGAAAACTTGTGGTTTTAAGGATAAAAAACCATTTTGAGGCTTGTGTAGTCGAGTTGTTCATATAATTCGTGATTGCATGTTATACTTTTAATTCATGCTTAATTTATGCTAGTCTTTTCCTATTGAATTTTGACTCACGTTGTGAGATTTGAAAATTTTCAGGTGAATTTGATCACATGGATAGATCTTGGTGAGCCCTGGAGGAGGCGAAGACAAAAACTCTTTATTGTTATTAGTAGTTTTGTTGATTGGTTGTTATAACCGTTTGTTTTTTTATCATGTAATGAAGTTTTATGTTTTGGACTTTAAAAACATGTTGTATAAGCTTTGAGGTTTTAGTATCAATGCATGTATGTTGTATTGTAATGAGAGGAACCATGGGTTGGTTGTTTTTGATTTCTTGGTTATATGAAACATTTCTCATTCGATCGATTTCAATGCTTTAATAAATGGTTTTCGGTTGGTTTATGCTTTATAGCAACTCTTGTGCCTCGAGGAAGGTTTTGAGCTTTGTTTTAGCTAGTTTTAGTTGGCTTGTTATGCCTCGGAGATTTTCAATGGAAAGTAATGTTAGAGGTAAAACTGCCAAGATCATTATTTTGTAAATGATTTTTGGTAAAAAAAATTAACTGAACAGGCAAACGCCGAAACGAGCTCTAAATAAAACTTTTGACGTCAAACGATTAAAATTAAAACCCATGCAATCAAAGTTAATTTAGAAGAATACCTTTTACCAGTCAAATCTTCAACTACGCTTTTGATTTCGAGTTCAAGCTTCCGTCAAACCTTTTACTATATTTCTTTATGCGATTCCTGGATATAGTGTGGGTTATAATTCTCCGAGAACTCGCCTCGACAGAACCTGCATAGCTTTAGTCTTGAAGACAAGTTATGAAACTAGTTCTGCCTACCCACATATTTGTAGGGCTACAGTAGAGACCTATGAAATAATTATGAGTCAGACTTCTAGTGGAATACAGACACGTATTAGCGGTTTTCACAATTAAGCAAATCTCATAGCAGTATCTGCAATTATGGAAAACTAACAGCGATTTTTGTAATTTTTATAAAATACTAAATTACAATTCACACCACTAAAGAACTATAATTGCACTCTGACCCACAATCTCAAGACCATTTTGCATTGAGCTCGTGTTATTAAGTGCTTAATATTTCTCCCCATGTTAAGATTCTCGATACCCGAGGAGCCTTGGCAGCTCAGTAGTTTCATGCCTTCCCATAAGGCTCCTTACCCAGGTAGTCCGCGGTTCGTGTCCCCTTATCCCCTT
>JAOTRH010175569.1:0-12217 GCA_034768845.1 Heliamphora exappendiculata | reverse complement strand
CGACAACCTAACACACTCCAAAATGCATTCATTTCGTACGTCGTGATGGCATTATTCACTTTTTGCTCATTTTTTTGAACAACGATGACATCATGCATTTTCAATCATTTCCGTGCAAGGGATCTCACCACTTTTGGGTGGGAAACTGCCGGTTGAGGGTTCCCTGGGTTCCTTTGCACCGACCTCGCCATGTGAACAAACTCCGACGAAGATCAGTCAGATCTTCTTAGAGGCAAACGTCTTGAATAAGATACAAGAAGCTCAAGGTCTTTTTGAACAGACCTTGGAAAGCGAGATAGTGTGGTTTAAATCTGGAATAAGCCCTATCCGTGCGGAGGTCTTTGAAAATCTTCGAGCTCGTCTTGCTTTGCTTAGGGAGTCGAATACCCTTAAGCTTTCAAGCGTTGCCGACATGTATACAGGTACCCCATTTGCATCTACATCCGGGGTTACTGAGAAGAACGGCGGTGTGGGTACCCCTGAGAAGTTTGTGAGTGAGCCTAGTTTAGAGGTGGATGATTCTCATAAGTTCGGCAGGGGTAACTCCCGTGAATTCATCTTCAAACCTCCTCTGTCTAGAGGTAGGGGTGGCGGGCGATTTCCCTCTAGGGGAGGTGCCCGATTTGGTAACCGGCGTGAAGATGTGTCAAGAGGCCACCAGGGGGCTACGCTTGGAACTGAGGATGCAAGGCTATGGGCGCCTATGGCTGCCCAAAATGATTTGGCAGAGGCAAAAGGGAGTCTTGAGAATCCTATTCATGTTGATAAGGTGCTGCCTGTCCCCCAAAAGGTGTTTGATAAAATGTCCCAACCAAAATCCTGGGCTTCTTTACTTATGAATAGGAGCTTGTCTAGTCCTAACCTCAAATTTATGGAATCCAAGGACCCAAACCATCCTAAGATTATTGGAATTGCTAGTGATTTAGTCGATGACAAGTCTTGGGAGCCATGCCTAGTGGGCTATTTCTTGGATATAGACCTCGCTTTTGGTTTGGTTAGAGACACGACTCGGGTGTTGTGGGGGCAAGAGGGTTTGGTGGATGTCTATGGTACTGATAAAAGTTTCTTCATCTTTAAGTTCTGCAGTATGGAAGCTATGGAGAAGATTTTGGACAAGGGGCCTTGGCATTTCTCAGGTAGACTCTTGATTCTGCGTCGTTGGAAAAAGAGGCTTAAACTTGATAAAGAGGCTCTCTCTAAAATTCCTATTTGAGTAAAATTTCATGAGTTACCCCTCGAACTCTGGAATTCTGCATGTCTTAGTAGAATAGCTAGTGCTGTTGGTATTCCTCTCTATCTAGATAAGGCGACGGATACAAAGCAGCGCATCTCATATGCACGGGTGTGTGTGGAAGTCGATGCGACCAAGCCTTTGTTACATTCTATCTTGGTTCAATGTGAAGGGGATATTGTGGAAGTTAGTGTTGAGTATCAAGGTCTACCTTCAGTTTGCCCCCATTGTAGAGCGTTCGGTCATGATATTAGCCGATGCCAGAATAAGCCTGTAGAGTGTCACGATGATTGGACTCTAGTCGGTCGAGGGAAGAAGGTCGCCAAAGGTGCTAGCGAAGTTACGCCAAAAGGAGCAAATATCAAGGTGGTTGATGGGACTAGGCAGTTGATGTTGGAGTGAAGGTAACGAAACCCGCAGATGCGGGTAATAGGGAACAAGAGGAGGATGGTTCTTTGAAAAAGTATGAAGCTCACCCCTCACATGTGGATGCGGGTGATTGTGAGATTCTTAGAAATAATGCAGCTTCTATGGAATTTTCAAATTAAGCAGAGATGGGTGAAAGGGAGCAAGCGGCATCTGTAACCCCTACTTCAAATCCCTTCAGCATACTTGTGCATAAGAAAAAGAAAAAGAAACAATGGTCCCAAGCCCTTTCGGATGGGGAGTATGAAGCTTCTCTTTCCCCTTCTCAACAAAAGGCGGGAGCATGCAATCTAGGCTGTCCAGTGGTAAGAAAAAAAAAAGAAATCGTCTCTTGGTCATTTAAGTTAATAGTTCTTTCAAGGAGGGTTGTATGTGGTTTTTGCTTGGTTAGCAATTCTCCCCCACACCCATGCGGGGGTTTTGTGGTTTATGTTGCTTAGTCTCCTTATTTTGTTTGGCTAGTGTTGTAATTACCTGGGGTATGCCTCATGAATTCATGTACATTTTTTTTTCATGTTACAATTAATTACCCAAAAACAAAATCATACCAATTTGCTCCATAAGAGCGCTGGCATATGGACCCGAATCTCCTCCCAGAGCGACCCAATAGAGAATTCATTACTAAGGGCCCACTTGATGCGATCACATTGGGTAGTATCAGGGAGAAAATGAACCTCCCTCTGCATTTCCAAGAGATCCATAGTAACAGCAGAGGGCCACTTCCAATGGCTGTCATCCACAACCTGCTTAACCTTAGCATCCAGACTCATCCCAGAGTCATAAACAATCTTCAGCCCCCTAGCCTCAACCACAAAACCCCAAGGATGCCAAGGGTCCATCCACAAAAAGTATCTTCTCCATTACCTTTCTCATATTGAAAAAAGTGCTTGACCATCGGTCAAAGATGGAGGAGCTTCCTCCAACACTAAGAGGCCAATTGTGGCATCTTAAGTGCCTCAAAGGAGTTACCTCAAATAATATTGGATTTAATTCGCATACACCACAACGACACATCACAACCAGTTAACAAGAACCAAATATGCTTGACCATCGCAGCTTTATTCCACAGAACCAAAGATTTAATCCCAAGGCCACCCTCTTTGCGAGGGACACACACCCCTCCCAGGTAACTTTGCCACCCGAGAATTTCATATTGGGGCCACTCCACAAGAAGGCCCGTAGCAGACCCTCAACCTCCCGAAACACTTTCTAGGGGAGGATAAATAAAGAGGACCGGTAGACTTGCATAGAGAATAGAACGGAGCCAATCAATTGGACTCTACCAGCATAAGAAAGATACATACTAGTTCACACCTGAATCTTACTCGCTATCCTATTAATGATAGGTTTACAATCCCGATAAGCCAGTTTGGTAGTAATAAGGGGAACCCCTAAGTACCTAATAGGAAGAGAACCCTCACAGAACCCAAGAGTATCTAAAATCTCTTTTTTCAACACACTATCAACCCCGGTAAAATATATATCACTTTTGTGAGGGCTGGGTGAAAGACCAGACAGCTTCTGGAAACCATCCAAAACTTGCCGAATAACTCTCACAAAGCGAACCTCGGCTTCAAAGAAGACCATAAGGTCATTAGCAAAGTAGAGATGAACACTCTTATTCTTACCACACCGCAAATGATAATTGAAAGGAGCCTCATGTGTCTGTTTCACAAACATCCCAGCCAACACTTCCATAGTCATAAAAAGAAATAAGGGGAAAGGGGATCCCCTTGCCGAAGGCCCTTCTAACCCCAAAAGAAGCCATGAAGTTCACCATTAATACTGACAGAAAAGGTAGGGCACGTAATGCATTCCTTGATCCAATTAACCATTCTCTCCGGGAAACCCATACACCTAAGGACCTCAACCATAAAGTCCCAACGCATATTATCATAGGCTTTCATGATGTCAACTTTAAGGGCACACCTAGGACCATGGCCTTGTTTGTGGTAATCTCTCAGGAGCTCCTGAGACAGGAAAATATCATCAGCAATCCTTCGCCCCTTGACAAAAGCCGATTGAGCAGGGGAGATGATCTCAACCAAAGAATCCTTGATCCTATTGGCAATGATTTTACAAATACATTTATAGATAGTATTGCAGTAAGAGACGAGCCTATTCTCCTTAATAGATGATGGGTTAGGGACTTTAGGGATCAACGTAATGAAGGTTGTGTTAATCTCCTGAAGAATATGGCCAGAATCGAAAAAACTTTTAATTGCTTTAGTTACATCTTGACCCACCACATCCCAAGCATCTTTAAAAACACCCGCTGAGAAACCATCCGGGTCAAGGGCTTTATTGGCTTTAAGGGACCACATGGTAACACGGATCTCTTCCTCAGAGACATCTCTCATCATACTAGTCACACTCTGCGAGGACAACCTCTTGGTGATAAACGCCTCCAAATCCCTCACCCCTATCCTATCAACACTAGAGTCCGTACCAAGAAGGCTCTGGTAGTAACCAACAATGTGGTCAGAAATATGGTGCTTTTCACTATAAAACCACCCCATCGTCACCCGTAACAGATGTAATGCGAGATCTATTACGATGAAAGTTAATAGATTTGAAAAAGAATTTAGAATTTTGATCCCCAAGATTAAGCCATTGAATCTGGGATTTTTTATTTTAAAAAAATTTCTTAGCTAGGACAAGCTCAACAAAAGATTTATAAGCCTCCCTCTCCATGTCATACAAGGCAGCATCTCTAGGGGACCTGTCAAGCCTAAGCTGAAGGTTCTCAAGGATGGTTCTCTGGTTGGCAACACGACTAGTAATATCGGTATACGATTCCTTATTCAGCCTTTTAAGTTGCACTTTCAACAATCTCAACTTCTAGCAGACCATATACATATCTGACCCAACAACAGGAGAACACCAAGGGGTTAAATTTGGGGCTCCTAGCTTGGAAATCAAAATATTTAAATAGTTTTCTAGACTTAACTCTACCAAAGTCAATGAGGATATCAATTTTAGCATGGTCCGAGATACCACGAGGACCAAAGAAGGTCTACCAAAGTCAATGAGGATATCAATTTTAGCATGGTCCGAGATACCAGGAGGACCAAAGAAGGCACTAGACTGCAACAATGAAGTGACCCAAAAAGTGAAAACCTTGGGGGAGAGCTTATCTCTCTAGAGAAAGCTCTCCCAAGGCGTTAATGGTGGATTCCAGTCCTAGATGTCTCTGGATCACAGCCCCATGGCAATGGTGGGGTGAATCTAAGGCACTGGCGAGTGGTTGTTTCGTTAATGGTGGTTCGTTCAAAGGGCTTCCATGATGATTGTTGTATACTACGTGCTGAACCTGTTCACACCTGGTCAAATGGTGCGTGATTTATGAGGTTAGATCTCCACGATGAATCAAGTTTTTCGCTGAAGATTGAATATGGGTTTGGGTAACACAAATTCGATTTATCTCAAATGGGTTTCAAAGTTAGTTAATAGGTCCTGCTATTAGATTAAGCACCATATGAGGTTTTTTAGTCCTTTTGGTTTTGGTTGTTGTTGCTACACTGGTTTTGAGATAGTTATTCTATGAAGTTTGGTTCCCAACAACCAATCTGTCTTGCATCGGTGCTATGTATTACGGTTTCAACGCAACTTTTCTAAGTTGTATGTTGAAGATGTAGTACGGTTTTGACGCAACTATGTATTACGGTTCCAATCGGTGCCTATGTATTTGGTAATTATTTTTGTTGCTCCAGATCCAATATCCTGGTTTTGGCTATGAAGTCCACATGGTTTGCACTCTTTGAAGAAGATGATGACCAGTGAAGTTGCAGAGTTTATAGAATTGTGGCAGTGGTGGGTTTGTAAACCATGGGCTGTCTTGGAGCGGCGCGTGGTCCTTTCTACGCCGGTGGAGCTTGGTACGTTTGGGGCATCCAGACGACTGGAACACGCATGCTTTAGTGCGCGTGGGCAAATCCTCTCTGCTGGGTTTTGGCACTATAAAAGGCTGGTCTGTTGATGGGATGTGGGGCCTGTAAAACCATGGGCTGTTGCTAAATTGTATTGCAATACCATGGGCTGCTTGCTAGCGAGATGGCTGTGCACTGTTGGTATGAGGTTTAGTGGCTTGTGGGCCCCAATGGTGTATTGATTATTAAAGAGGTAATCCGATTTGCCATGGTGCAACGTGGTCCATCACATTGCCTCTTTCCTACAACGGTTTGGTGGCTTTTTTTTTTTATAAAGATACCATGTTTGTGGGGGCCCACGTGGTTAGCTTGTTGATTGGAACATGAAAGTGGAATCCACGTGGCATGAGATTATTTACTGGTTCTCATTGTGGTGGACTCCCGTGGAAAACTCTATTTGTTCGTGCAAGTTAGTGGTGGGACCTACTGTTGTTTTATTAAATTCAAAAACCAAGATTAGCGGTGGGCCTTACTTTTGATTTATTAAAGTGAAAGCCATATTTGGCTGATGACCCAAGAACCAGTGGTTTGTTAAAACCGTGGGTATATGTATTTTTGGCCAAATCATCGGTTCTTGTGGTTGTTATTGTTGTTTTTGTGTTATGTTGGTTAGTGTTGTAGCTTTCTGGGTATGCCCTTTAGAATATTGTACATTTTATTTTCTTTTATGTTACATTTAATTACTAAAATAACAAATAAAAGTAACCCAAAAAGAGGTTTTATTTTCTAAAAATGTGACCTTCGCATGAATCCATTAATCCCCAAAATCGGTAGCATGGAAGTTAACAAAAATAGAGTCCCAGGAAACCCAAATGTGACCCAAATCACCAAAATTATCATTATTAGTAAAAACCCAGGAAGGGAAGGTTTTGCCAAAAATCAAGTTAGCCTTATCCTTTTTAATCCTAGTTTCATTTAAAGCAAACAATTTAATCTGAGAAGACCTAACAAAAAACTTCAATTCATTTTTCTTGAAAGCACTATTCAAACCCGGGATATTCCAAGAAGAAATAGACATAAAAAGAAGTTAGGTGAGTAACCTTTTCTTTTTCTTCTTGCTATTACTCATTTTCCTTGGCCCTGAACCCCTGGGTGAAGACGAAATTGGCTTTGGCTCCAACTCATCCAACGGAGTAAGAGGTTTAATTTCTGTACCCTGGCCCACTACTATGACTGGCACCAGCTCCTGGGACGATTTGCTGCGGGTTAGGGGAGACCTGCCCACTAAGGTTATAACCTCACCTTCTTTGTTTGGAGGTGGTGTTACAACCACGTGCTCTTCACTCTGCTGAGGGTTTTCAACAATCTACTCTCGGGAGGGAGGTTGGTCAACCACCACAGGCACCTAATCTGGCCTTGGAACAGTCTCACAGCAAACAAGATTTGAGGACGAGGGAGTGTCCACCATAGTTTCCACAGACTTAGGATCAACAGCTTCAACATCCACCTCCTTGCCCTTTCCTACCTGAACCCACCCATCTTTATGGCCTCCACTAGGTTTATGAAACTTACAGCGCTTCAGGTCATGCCCAAATGCCTTACAATGCTCACATATTGCCAAGAGTCCTTGTTATTCCATGCCCACAAGAACGGTCTCCCCCTCACACTTGACTGTAATAGAATGCTTTAGGGGCTTATTTGCGACAATTATAATGCAGACGCGAGCTTATGATATCCTTTGTTTATAGTCGGTGGCTATATCCAAATATAGAGGAATCCCTAAAACACTAGCAATGCGACTCAAGCACTGGGTGTTCCAGAATTCAAGAGGAAGATCATGTAGTTTAACCCAAAAAGGGATGCTAGAGACTGATTCCTTAGTAAACTTGAGCCGTTTTTTTCATGGTTGAAGAATAAGCAACTTACCTGAGAAGTACCAAGGGCCCCGGTCCATCACATAGTTCATCGCATTGACGCTCTTAAATTTGAAGATAAAAAAACCTTTATCATTACCCAGAACATCCACCAAGCCATCCTGTTCCCACAGAGTTCGGGCTGTGGCTCTCACCAAGCCAAAAGCTAAGGACGAGTCAAGAAAGTAGCCCACAAGGAAATCCTCCCAAGATTTATCGTCAACAATGTTACCATCAATGATCACCTCATCTTGAAGCTGGTCAGTCTCCACAAACTCCAGCGGAGCTCCAGAATTACAGTTGGTAAGGAGAGAAGACCAAGACTTAGGCTTAGGCACATTATCAAACACTTGGTGTGCATGTTCCTTACTAGGGCCAGGCTCTCCCATGTTATCTGCTCCCACACGGCTAGTGCCCTCAACAACAACAGAGGCCCAGGATTTCGGGACATCTCGAAAGCCCTGTCGTCCCCCGAACCTCCCACCACCTCTATCTTGAAAAATCGGACGACCCCTTCAACCTCGCGAAGGTCGTGTGAAATTAGGTTCCCGAATAGGATCAACATTTGCATCTGAAAACCCAAAACGTCGATGAGCTGCCTCCACCGACGAGTCCTTCGCAGGGCCCTTAGCAGCAACCCGCGCTTGACCCTCTTTGTGCGCAACAACCTCTGTAATACGACCTATCTTCTCTTCAACCAAACCTAATGGGAATCAAGGTGATGGAAATCAAGGTGGTCTTAGAGATGGTGAACAGTCTCAGAGAACCGTTACAAGTCCCAAGTCCCAGAAGGGCTAATCATAAGATCAAGAGCAAAGAAGATCAAGGAAGCAATGCAAGGATTTGTGCAATCTGTCTTGACCGTGCATGCCAATTTATTATACAAGAATCCACTGTTTAAGATGGGATCACAAGAAGAAGAACCTGCTCCGCTACATGTGATACAAGCTACGGAGAGAAGCACCACCTAATGTTTTAGATTTTAATATTTATGCTTATGGGTTTGTTGGACTATTTAATTTATTGGGTTTTGCTTTTAATTATTACCAAAAGAATAAGGGTTTGGGCCTAAGTAATTTTGGCTAGCCCATAATTGGATTTAGTTAGGTTTAGTTTTGGCTAGCAAGGATTGGTACAATCGTAGCACATGATCCTAGCACATGTTATCCCACATTGCTTATAAACAAGAAATTGTTTCCTTCCTTCTCCTATATAATGGAGCCTCCATGTATTATTTTGACATGAATAAAGTGAAGTAAAATTTTATTTAGGAGAAAGTTTCTCTTATAGTTCTTAAGTAAACTAAAGGACTTATCAAGGTTTCTTCCTTGTAGCGTCCTAGCTTCAATCTTGGTTCTTGAAACAAGAGTTCAACGGGTCAAGATTTGTTCCTTGACTTGATTTTGACGTTCTTGGGTTTAGTTCAAATTGTTCGTGGGTTCAAGGGAATTCAAATCCTTGCAGGTTCACATCATTTGGTATCAGAGCTCAGGCTTCAAATTAGGTTTATCTATCCTTTTACGTTCTTTGTTTTGGGTTTTTGTCGAGGCATTTTCTAGGTATCGTTCTTGTCTTTCTTAATTCTTGGTTTTTTCTTGATCCTTGTTCTCTCTTGAATTTTTGTTCCTGCTTATTTAGCGTCGTTCTTGATTCTTGTCAATTCCATGTTTTTAATATTTTCTTGAGTCCATTTGTTTTTATTTCCTTGTTTTAAAAAGAAATTAATATCTTTTGAGATCAATCATTATCTTTCGATTCTGAAATCCATATCTTGTATTTAAATTAGTATCTTTTGAGATCAATCAATCAATCAATATCTTTTTGAGATACTCAATCAATCAATATCTTTTGAGATCAATCAATACCTTTTGTTGAAATCTTGTGTTGCATAAGGAGGGCGGCTTGGGTTTGAGTTGGCGGCTAGGGTTTCTGCAGGATTTTAGTCGCACAAAAAAAAAGGGAAGAGAAAAAAAAACAAAAAAAAAAACAGAAAGAAAAAACAAAAAAAGAGAGAAGTTATTTTTGGCAATAGATATTCAAGTACTTTATGTGGCTAATATAGTGAACCTTGTTTTTCAATTGTTTGCGTATATCATAATTTCGTATATCATCATTGGTATTTTTCATTTGTCTTTTTACTCTCCCTAACGTCCGTATAGTCCGTGGCACTTTTACTCCCTTTTGTTTCTTGGATCTATTGCTAGTTCAGACAATACAAGTTATTCCTTGGTTGAAGTTCAATTATTTCTTAAAGAACTTGTAAGGGAAACAAGAGCGGTAAAAGGCAAGACTGGATGAGCTTATTATCGGGAAAAAGCCAAAAGAGTGCATACACGAGTGAAGTGACCTTATTTGAGTGTAAACACGAAAGGGAGTGTGTGAGAATTTATTTCTAATATTTGTTTGTTTCTTTAGTTTCAAATAAATGTCTTCCAGGGCAGAAGGTTCAGATGAGTGAAGAGAGCCACTCATGTTGCAGGCTATACAGTAACAATCTGAACGCATGAACGTGGTGTTTAATGAAATCCAGGATCGGATGGATAGGCAAGATGCTGTTATTGCTACATGGCGTGAAGAACGAAACCAAAGAAGGTAAGACGAGCATGCTTCTGATGACGACCAAGAAGTTGAATTCAACGACGAAGAGGATCAAGGTCCTTTGTACAGAGACGGCAGGGTCGTACCAAGAGGCAGAAGGCGTGGTCTAGATTTTTGAAGAGATCTCAAATGGCGAGATGGAGTTAACATAAATCTAAGAAGCATCAAGATGAAGATTCCATCGTTCTGAGGGAAGAATGATCCGGAAGCATACTTAGAATGGGAGAAGAAGGTTGAGTTGATTTTTGAGTGCCACAATTACTCTGAGGAGAAAAAGGTAAAATTCACCGTCATTGAATTTACTGATTATGCTATTATATGGTGGGATCAACTTGTGATGAACAGAAGGAGAAACCATGAAAGGCCTATTGAGACATGGGAGGAGATGAAGGCAATCACGAGGAGGCGATTTGTTCCAAGTCTTTACTATAGGGATTTATATTAGAAGTTATAATGCCTTACTCAAGGTTATCGAAGTGTAGATGATTACTACAAAGAGATGGAGATTGCCATGATTCGGGCTAACATCGAAGAAAATAGAGATGCTACCATGGCAAGGTTTTTGAATGGGCTGAACCGAGATATTGCCAACATAGTAGAATTACAACACTACGTAGAGTTGAAGGACATGGTGCATATGGCAATAAAGGTGGAACGACAACTTAAAGGGAAAGGGGCTCGCTCACTTCAAAATTCAGGCTCAGCTGCTTCATGGAGATCTAATTGGAAGAAAGACAACGGTGCTGATGTCAAGTCCAAAACCAAACCACACAAGGAGAGAGATGAAGTTTTCAGCTCCACCAAAGGTAAAACCAAACCTCAAACTCGTAATCGTGACATTAAATATTTTCGTTGTTTGGGCGTAGGTCACATAGCTTCACAATGTCCAAATAAGAGGACCATGATAGCACGTGCTAATGGAGAGGTGGAAACTGAAAGTGAGAGCGAGGATGAACAAATATCACAACCTGAGGCAGCTTGTGATGATGATGTGGAGTATCCGGTAGAGGGTGAGTCACTTGTGGCTAGGCGTGCTTTAAGTGCCGAAGTGAAAGAGGATGACATGGAACAACAAAGGGAGAACATTTTTCATACTAGATGCCACATCAGTAACAAGGTTTGTAGTATGATCATTGATGGGGAAGTTGCACTAATGTGGCTGGCACTACTTTAGTTGAAAAGTTAAATTTACCTCTCTTGAAACATCGTAGGCCATATAAGCTGCAGTGGTTAAATGAATGCGGGGAGATCAAGGTTAATAAGGAAATGTTAGTTTCCTTCTCAATTGGGAAGTACAAGGATGAAGTACTTTGTGATGTTGTTCCCATGCATGCGGGTCATCTACTATTGGACAGGCCATGGCAATTCGACAGGAAGGTTACTCATGACGGGTTGAAGAATCGGCATATATTCGTGAAAGACAATAAGACCATTACTCTTGTTCTTTTGACTCCAAAACAAGTGTATGAAGATCAAATGAAATTGTAAGGAGAAAATGAGTTGAAAAAAAGTTGTGAGACTGGGAGTTCAAAAATAGAGAATGAAAAGAAAAAGGAGAGTGAAGAAAAAAAAGATAGTGAAAAGAAAAGAGAAAGTGTAGAAAAAGGGAGAACAAAAAGCAAGTGAGTTTTTATGTTAAACCGAGTGATGTCAAGAGTGCTTTTTATACAAACCAGCCTATGTTTGTACTTCTGTACAAAGAGGCATGTTTTAGTACTAACGAGCTTGACAAATCTTTGCCTAGTGTGATTGTTTCTCTATTGCAGGAGTATGAAGACAAGTTTCCCACCGAGGTGCCGAGTGGATTGCCACCCATCAGGGGAATAGAGCATCAAATTGATTTTGTACCAGGAACATCGATCCCCAATCGACCAGCCTATAGAAGTAATTCAGAGGAGACAAAGGAACTACAAAGGCAAGTTGAGGAGTTGATGGCCAAAGGCCATGTGAGAGAAAGCTTGAGTCCATGCGCGGTACCAGTTTGCTCGTACCTAAGAAGGATGGCACTTGGCGAATGTGCGTTGATTGCAGGGCTATCTGCAACATTACGGTAAAGTATAGACATCATATTCCTAGGTTAGATGACATGTTAGATGAACTGCGTGGATCATGTGTTTTCACAAAAATTAATTTGAAAAGTGGGTATCATCATATTAGGATGAGAGAGGGAGATGAATGGA
>JAOTRH010175558.1:0-12218 GCA_034768845.1 Heliamphora exappendiculata | reverse complement strand
ATGGCCAATTCAATTGTAATTGATCCAGCTATTGAAATCTGAATTTCAATGGCTAATGAAATTCACAGATTCCAACAATAGTTTTCAACGAGAAGCCACACAAGCTTCAGGGAATGAAGAACTGAAACTACTAGTGCTGAACAAAATATTCCTTTAAAGGTGATCAATGTGAAAATTAACTTCTCCATGATATGACACAATTTACTATGAACTTGTGTTTACATTATAATTAATATTTTTATGTCGATGATAATATTTTTTATTTAAAAACTTGTTAATATTTATAAACTTAATAGAAAATAATTTTATTATTTAAATGGCCTATTATATTTTATGAAGGCTTGATAGAAGATAATGTTATATTTAAAATGCCTAAATATAATATTGTTAAGAATGACAAGTGGCACTCCAAAAAAATATCGACGGTTAATGAAAGTTGAAGGATAGACATTTGGCATTGTAGAATTTATTCTTGTATTTTATATAGTTATTAGTAGTTATTAGAAGTAATTTATGAAACTTTATAAATAGTTGTGTGGTATCTATCTATTGTAAAGGGACCAAATTCATCAATCTATAACGAATTTTTTTGTTATCTTTTATTTATGCTTTAGGAGTAGCATAATGTAAATGGTTTTCGTTCTTCAAGGATCTTCAAAAGAGGATGCTCAACATTTGCCAAGCAACTGTAGGCGAGCGTCGGTATTTCTTTCTTGTAGCCTTTGTTTCTATTTTACGAATATTGATAAAATTTTGTTTTATTAGTTTTCGATCCTATATTTTCTTGCCAAAGTATTTTGATTTGTTCCGCTATTTAAATTCCAATGAAGTTCTGAAACTAGGCATTGAACCTTCGCTCCATCGCATTTAACATGTTGATATCAATCTCGATCTCGACGAAAAATGTTACTTTTTGGTAAACAAAAATTGGCACTAAAAAAGGACACAATAAGTTGGAATGAAAAAATAGCACAAACAGAATGGTAAGAAAGAAAAAAAATATAAGTAATGTTTGATCAACTTATGATTGTGAAGTAAAAATACATAGCCAAAACAATGACTACAAAATAGTAGTTAAAATATGCTTCTATAAAAATATGTGATGATGTGAAAATTTGACCAACAATAATGGTCAAAATATGCTTTGAACAAAATTTTGATCAAAATAATAGTAAAAAATATGCTTCTAACATGATTGGAGGACAACTTCATAAGTATTATTTTATTAAAATACAATGCTAAAAATGGCGATATAGAAATCAACAGAAAAAAAAAATTTACTGTCGAGCGCACACGTTTTAACATTTTGATCAGCACCGTCGAGCATACGCCTTTATGAAGGTTTTTTATTTATTTATCAGGTTTTGAGAATGTGCACAGTGATGTATAGTGGTTTGATTATTCATAGATGTCCAAAGTGGAGTGATTATTGTTTTTTTTTAAAAATCAATAGCAATTATTGAGTCAAATCAACAGCCTATCTATGTGGCCAATCTATTGAAATAACATGGCTGGTTTAAGTACTTAGTAAGTTGAGTTTGAAGCTTTGAGGATTATCGATAGAGAATAAATAAAAAGAATACACTTGTGGAAAGCAAATTTCTTCTTTTAAAAGTAAAAACCTATTCAAAGATTAATAGAAAAAAAAATTACTCTATTAGTGCGCCTATCAAGTGCTGATTTTCAAAAGCTTACCGCACACATAGCCTTCAAAAGGCTAATCAAACACAAAGATCAAAACTAGTTTGCTCATTGCTTGAGTTATTAAGAGGATGTTTGTTATTGAAAAAAATTTTATATTGTATTATTTTGTCTGTAATTGTCCATATAAATTTCATTTTGAGCATGGTTTGACGTGATGAGTTAAGATTTAATTTTTTATTTTATGTTTTAAAAAAAGTACAATCGATTAGATTTTTCTAACTATTTATGCTTATTAAAAATTCGACTTTGGTATACTATTACAACTTTTCAAGAATTCGATGACACTCGTTCTTAAAGAGTTGTAGGCATTGCTTATACCATAATTAATATTTTTTTATCGAGGATAATATTTTCTATTTAAAAACTCGTCAATATTTATAGGTTTAATAGAAAATAATTTTATTATTTAAATGGCTTATTATATTTTATGAAGGCTTGATGAAAGATAATGTTATATTTAAAATGCCCAAATATAATATTGTTAAGGATGACAGGTGACACTCTAAGGGAAGACAGACGGTTAATGAAAGTTGAAGAATGGACACTTGATATCGTAGGACTTATTCTTGTATTTTAGGTAGTTATTAGTAGTTATTAAAAATTATTTATGAAATTTTATAAATAGTTGTATGGTATCCATTGTAAAAGGATCAATTTCAATACTTCATCAATCCACAATAGATTTTTATATATATTTTTTATCTTTTATTTATGCATTAGAAGTAGCATAATATAGATGGTTCCCGTTTTTCAAGAATTTTTAAGGAAGGATGCTCAACATTTGCCAAACAACCATAGGCGAGTATCGGTACTTCTTTCTTATAATCTTTGTTTATATTTTACGAAGATTAATAAAATTTTATTTTATTAATTTTTGATCCTTTATTTTTTTACCAAAGTCTCTTGATTTGTTCAGCCATTTAAATTCCAATGAAATCCTAGACATTGAACCTCTGTTCCATCGCATTTAACTTGCCGATATCGATGTCGATGTTCATCTCGGCCTCGACAAAAAAGATTATTTTTTAGTAAACAACTTGTTTCTGCTATCAACCATTAAATCATAGGATATCTAATTTTAGGCTTCAAAAATAAGATTGTACTTCCTCATACCTTCAAAATCAATTCAAGCAACAAGAAGATTAAGACCGAGGCTAGAAATTATGATGTCCATATAGATTAAGGAAAAACATAATGCAATATACCACATTCAATTTTGGTGCAAAATGGCACACCAATGTTAATTCTTGAAGACCAACTTGTTTAGCATCCTAGGTACTCCATGAACAGACTGAACAAGGGTTAGTATTGGATCCCTACTAATGGATGAGATTAATAAGGCAAATTGATTTCAAAAGCTCTCATGGCTTTTCCTTGTCACATGACAAGGTGTTCGAAGGAGACCCTTCTTTTTGTTTTTCTCATTCTGTTAGATACTCTTCAACAAGAGTTTCTTCACCTTTTTCCTTTTTCCTTTTTCCTTACCTTCATAACAAAGCAATGTTCAAATTTTCTCCTCTCTTGCTAGCTAGTGGTTGGAACTCAATGTCACAGTTTCTTCCAGCCCAAGTCTTCTGCAAACTTGAAGGTTTTCTTAGTGGAGCTTCTGTAAAGCAATGGGGTTTTCAGCTTTTTCTTCCACAAAGATGGTGGAAAGATCTAGGGACACATTTTGTACCATAATCATAAGAAGAAGTTGTTTCTACATGGATTGGAATAAAGGTCTCCATCATCATTGTTTGGTTAAGTTCTCAAAAATAAATTCCTGTGGTCCGACGCAATTGATCATCATTGTTTGGTTAAATTCTTAATTTTTTCAACACAAATAATATGATGTTGGCAATTAAGTACGTTAGATTAAATATAAGTATTTTTATGTTTTTAAATATTTCAAAAAAACTGAAACTATAAGTTTGAAAAAACACAAATCAAACATATTTTTAATATTTTTTTAGAAAAATTATTTAAAAAGATCTCTGTTTTTTTTTAAACAAAACACAAAAAAAAAAACATTTGTACAAATATGTTTGAAGTGAGTTTTTTGATTCTGCTTGTTTGGCTTAATTTCTTAGCTAGCTGTCAATTTTTTAGGATAAATGATGTGATCGTTCCCAATTTAACTACATTAGACAAAAAAAATAATCACGATTTCTTTAAATATTTCAAAAACCGAAATAAAAAATTCGATAAAACACAATTCGAACATATTTTTGAGATTTTTTCAAAACCTGTTCCGAAAAAAATCCCATTCTTTTGTTTTTTTTTTTTTTTAATTTTAACAGAACATAAACGAAGATCTTTGAATCTCTCTTTTCTACAAATGTTCGCATGCTTATGACATGGTTAATGGTGGCCTATAAGTGGGTTATATATCTTACTATTATGCCCTAAAAAAGTTACAGAGTTTTGAGTCACGAGAATCAACCTCTTCGTACCAAAAAAGAGAGAAGTAAAGTTGTCTCTAAGTTTCTGTTATAAACATGATCGAGCATTGTGTATTGACACCATGATGACATTTTTTGTGTGTGTTTGCTTATATTTGAACAGAGTAGGTAATTCTAACGCCAATTAACTTACGGAATTGAAATGGATATTGTAGTTCACAATATCATGACTTGAATTGGACTCTATACCTTTTTCTTCTCAACAGTCAATGATCAATTTGTTAAATATGTGGAGCTTGGTTATGATTTGGAGGTTCAAGTCAGGACCCGACTTGTTTTTGAGGCACTATGGTTTTAAATGGGTTATTTTGTGAGACTTAGTCTACAGAGTAGAGGATCAGGCCGATAAAGTCGAGACGAAGCGCTAAAATTTTTTAGACCTATTTTGGCTTGTGACCTGTTTTAGGTATATTCATGGATTTTGTTAGGGTTTGAAGTACCTTTGTATTGTATTGTTCTCTCATAGTGAAATCACCTCAATTCTAAGGACCTAGTGTTATTATTATGCTTTTGTTATTATTTTTCATTGTTGTTTTTATTTATGCCATAACACAACTTTTATCCTGGAATTTATTAATTATGCCCACTACTTATTAGTATGAGTGTGTAAGCAATTGTATAAAAAGGAGTGAAAGCACACCAACTTGTTCATAGTGTTTCATTTAAATAATGTTATTCAAGAAAGAAGAAATAATGATAATTTTAACTTAATGTCTGTATTTTATATACATTTTGCATCCCACTATCTCACCACCAACTGTAGCTGGGATGACATGAGAGGCCATCCTAAACCCCACTCTCACTTTAAACCAGTCATGATTCTGTGTGCATTAATTAGCCCATTTGTTCCTTTCTCAATTCCTCTCCCCTCACCCCCTCTTTTTTCCTTTTTGAAAAGAAAATCTTAGAGTGGATGTTGTCTGCTTCAAAAGTAAGCACACTTGGCAGCCTTTTCTAGCAGCATATATAAAAAATAAGTTTAAATATAATTATTCCCATGTCTCACCAAAATGATATATGTCACTAACAGAATTTTTTTACAAGATATATTAATTCCTTGATAATGTGTGTTCAAAACTAATAAAATACTTATTTTTTTGAGTTGTGGGGTGGGAATCTATTCTCTCAAGCCAACTTAGCAAAAGAGGTATGTTTCCCTAGGGGGTTGTAGAAAACAGCCCATTAGTTTGGGCAAAATATATAATTCTCGAGTCTATCTCTCTTAAGACCTACTCTTGAATCCATATAGCCATAGAACTCTTCAGCTGGAGTTAGTTCTTATAATATTTTTAATTATTTAAATAAATTACTGACTCAATAATTTAAATAAATAACCCAACAACACAATCTAATTATAGTTTAAACACAAGTTATTAGCAGTATTCTACTTATTCTATATATATATTATTGTGTAAAAAGGTCCCAGAATAATCATAAACAAACACAAAGAGACAGATTTTACGTGGTTCGACAATTTATCTACGTCTACGGGTGGCAAAATTTAATATATAGAGAAATGATTACAAATTACTCGACTTTCATAAATTTTCTCTCTTAAACAATTTACACACAAAATAATCTGAGATTACATTTATATTTATAAGAGAGAAAAAAAAACCTAATCTAATTATATTTAAGCTAGACGAGTTTAAAATTAATCAAATTAGTGCAAATCTATGTTCTTCAGAACTTTTCAAAGAATCAAATTAATGTAGATAAAATTTAGTAATTATGATAGATTAAAAACCTATCCTAACTCAAATAGAATTTGAGCCAAAATTTTTAACATATGTATCAAACTAATTTTTTATTTTTCACTAAGGAGGGATAAATCACACATTGACAACTGTCTGTCATGAGATGGAAACTCTGTGGACCAATATTCTTCAGTAGCTCCCTCTTCCTTTGCTGCAGAGCTGGATGAGAATGTAGGTGGCATGGGTCTGTGTGAAAAGAAGAGAGATTAAAAGAAGAAAAAGAAAGAAAAAAAGAAGAAGAGCAAATAGAGAGGAGACTTAGGAAGTGGGGAAGCACTATTCCCATTACCCTGAAAAGTGAAAAGAGAACCTGTGAAAGGGCCCATGCATGCATGCCTTATTGCTCACACACAGACTAGTGCTTTGCCACATGCTAAGGCAAATGCTGGGCAATATCAATGGGCACACTTTATAAATATTAAGTGTACTAGCTACAATAATTTTATGCACTTACTTAGAGGATAGTGGGTTCCCCCTGGGGTAGCAGCTGCATGATGCTTTTGGGCTTTTAGACTTTCAGTGTTTGGCAGAACTAAATTTAGTTGTTTATAAATTGTAGCTGAAAAAACATGATTTTAACGTAGAAGTTGTTAATGTTTAAAAGAACTGATAGATTATAAATTTTAACTTTTAAATTGTGTTAAAAAGATGAAATAATTTTGTCAATAGTTATAAATAGATTAGTAAGTTGTCAAATACCCTCGCTTACTTTTCAAAGCTAAGATCTAGGCAAACAAAATGATGTCCTCATCTAATAATTAAAACGTTATGGTCAAAGCTTATTAAGGTAAGTTGCTTTCACCAATTAATCTGACAACATTTTGATTTATCTATTTCATGCTGGATTATGGACATATGATTAAGCAATTTGTTGCATAAATCATGAAATCACACACAAAAAAGGGAACTCCATGGGTTAGATTAATTCGAAAAGAAGTTAGGATAACATTTTAAGGTTTGATGTTCAACTCCCCACCTATAACTTAACACACCGACTTGTACGCTTGATTTTCTCCAATATGCTTGTTTTCACATAATAGTGAAATAAACAGTAAAAAAATAATAATAAAGTAAACAAGATTGATGACCTATTCAATAAAGAGCCCATGACATCTGTTTACCGAACAGGTCACTTAACTTCTGTCGAGTTATTTGGTAAAATTGTGGTGTAAACAACATCATTTCGGTTTCTTTACCTCTCTTGGGTAAAAGATAATTTGTTCACCCAATGATAACTCATGAGTGGATTAGAAGAAATTTCCTATTTTGTATGCATAAATTAAGAAAGGGTTCAAAGTGATAATGTGATTGTGCTAGTGGGGGTGACTACTGTTTTTTATCTCCATAATGCTGCCTTCTTTTCAATTATTATACTCTAAGTATTGATATATTATAATTCTAAATCGTAATTTCATACTTCATGGTAAAAATTAGTTAATTTCACGTTTACAATTTCATTTTCTTCTTCATTTCCACCCAGTAGAAGCTGCCATCATTATATAATTAAGGTCTCATGAAAAAAACTTGTTTACACGTAATCACTCTGCAAACCACGCACATTCGGTAAGTTCTTTGTTTGCATTTGGTAAGAGTCTTAATCTCTATTTGGCCTAGCTTTTCTTAAAAACTTTTTGCTTAAAAATTTCTTTAAAAGCCTATTTGTTTGACCTCCCAATGTAATTAATTGGTTTTTTTTCATATATTTTTATATTTACTTTTCTACAAGAAAAACTAAAAAGTCTACAAAAAAAAAAAAAAACAACTAAGCCAAACAAATGCTAACCTCCAAAATTAAGCCATAATACTAAAGCTTTAATATTCAACCTCAAAATTATATTTTTCATGTGAAATTTCTTATGTATGGCATAGTGTTTGATTGAAAGTAGAATAATTTATAAAAAAAAATAGACAACTATTTGGTGTGACATTATTCATGTGAAATAAAATATAGTAATATACATAAATACTCTTAAATATTGTGTTTGATGGAGATGTGATGTGATAAACCGGGGGGGGGGGGGGGTTGTTTTGTGTTTTAACCATTTATCCCACAAGTAATGTCCACACACTAAAAAACCCACCATCCCTCTCGGACTAATAATTCTACTAACCATAAACTCTTACTAAAATTCTTACTTAAAAAATACTGTTTTGTACTTTTTCTATATACTTTTCAATACATTTTCAAAAACTTTTCAAAGTTTTTTTCCTTTAACATTGGGTTTTAGTATGCGTTTAGTGTATTTTTTAGTTCTAATAAACTTATCGGCCTCGGACTGATTGTCCTATGAACGGAATAATAATTTAGTCATTCAATTAAATATGCTCAAAAGGTATAGGTTACATAAATTACCCCCCAAAAGAAGAGTTTAGGTTAGATAAGGAGCAGTTGGGTGAAAGTGAATAGTGGTAAAAATGAAGGATTGAACCTAATAGCCAAAGAGGGGGTCTCATATTTTTTACATTATAGACTGTTCTTCATAAACTTGGCTGGTTATTTGAGAGGATCTAAAATGGTAAGTCTCACTTTTTATCTGTTCTCATGGGAGAACTTGAAATGATAAGTCTAACTTTATATCAGCTCTTATCATTCGGTAAATGATCAAATAGGACTTGAAATGATAAGTCTAACTTTATATTAGCTCTTATCATTCGGTAAATGATCAAATATAATCGTAAGGTTATATCAGCCTTTTTTTTGTTTTTTAGAATGTGAATTTATAAATTTATTTTTATTTTTATAAAAGTGTATTGTATTAAAAGATACTTTTGTAAACTGGTGTGCTAAAATATAAAAGTAAAATAAATTTATATAAAAAGAGAGCGTGAAAATTTTTTCCGCCTTTCAAAATGGCCCCACTGTAATTTGGGCAACATTGCCAGGCCACATGCTGCGCAATTCTCTTTGATTTTAGTTTGGTCTAACCTGTAATCGTAAGGTTTTATTAGTAGTCAAAGAAAGTACAGTAATTATTTGATAGATTATTACTTGCGTTGTGTTTTTATTTATTTTGTAGCAGACATAACCTTAACTTCAATTTAAACAAAGTAATAGGGAATAACTAAGAACAATAACGAACACAAAAATATATATGATTCGGCGAGATAACGATAATCACGAGTGAAGAGAAATTAATTTACTATAATCAATAAAGATTACAAAAACTCTCTCACACTTTATAGCATCAAACTGAGCATCTCTTATGTATCACACTTACTAGCTTCAAACTAAGCTTCTCTATTGTTTTCTCATTTTAACCCTAGATGAAACAAATGGTTCGTATTTATAATCTTCTAGCAAAAACTCTAAAAACAACTTTTAGTATATCGCAGCGGCACCCAAGCGTTCAATGAGTGCGTACTATCGCCATACACTGCACTCTCAAACCATGGCAGTCCTCAAGCGCCTCGCCAGCACTTTATTTTGTCATCCTCAAACCATGGCAGTCCTCAAGCGCCTCGCCAGCACTTTATTTTGTCATCCTGGCGCTCGAGCACTTAGCCAGCGTCTCGCCAGCACTTTATTTTGTCATCCTGGCGCACTTTATTTTGTCATCCTGGCGCTCGAGCACTTAGCCAGCGTCTCGTCAGCACTTTATATTGTCATCCTGGCGCACTTTATTTTGTCATCCTGGCGCTCGAGCACTTAGCCAGCGCCTCGTCAGCACTTTATTTTGTCATGGCGCTCGAGCACTTAGCCAGCGCCTCGTCAGCACTTTATTTTGTCATCCTGGCGCTCGAGCACTTAGCCAGCGCCTCGCTAGCACTAATTTCTAAAGTTATGGCACTCAAACACCCAACTAGCTAGCACCAGTTTCTGATTTTTAAAAAAATTGAGACAAATTCAACACTATCTAATTATATAGCGAAAAACACTCTATATGAAATAATGAAAACTCACATTTGTTGAGTAAGTAAAAAGCAAAAGTAATTCACTTAGTGTGCATAAAATATTACTGTTTGTCGAAAATATCAAATAAACAATTCGACTCGATACTCAAAAAGTACCTAATAATTTTTCAAGAAATTAACCCGACTAATCAAAAATTAGGAAAAAGATTCTGCCGTTAGATGATGATTTGCCGGATAATCAATTAGGTGCTAACCTGTATAAAAAAGTTTTGTTTCGATTTTGTTTTGCAACGAAGTTGATTTGTTTTTGAAAAATAATATTTGCACAAATAATGAATGATAGATCGAATATAATTATGACAGAAAGATGAAAATTTCAAATACTCAAAGTTTATGGCACGTTACCTGTGCATGTAAACTCTCTATTTATTTTACGACTCTCACTAAAATAAATAAAAAATTTATTTGAATATTAATGGCATCTCTTCAACTTCCTGTCATGAAAGTTGCAAGTTTGAGCTTTATGGTGGATGGTTGAGGTGATTTTCATTCTCATTTTTTTTAGATTAAGATAGTGTAAGATCTTCTCATGACAAAAAAAAATAACAATAATAATAATAATAGTTTTAAACCGTCTTTGTAGCTGGTTACTTTCTTGCTTTTTTATTTTTTGTTTTTTGATTTTAAGTAAAAAGATAGTAGGTTGGCTTTAATCCAACAGCTTTGTCTGGGTTCAAAAGGCCCAGTTCTTTTTTTTTTTGGCGATTTGTTTATATTATAATTATAATTTTGTACTTTTTTTATTGCTGAGAGAAATCCATCCATAAAATATGATCGCTTAAGCTAAAAATGCCAAAAAATGCCACTTTGAGTGAGTATTTTTGTTTTGATTTTTTAAATTATTTCTTAATTTTTTAATTTTTGATAATGAAAAAAATCTATAAAGTATATATACTTAGACTAATACTGAAAAAAATTATTAATTGAAAGGATATATACCAAACGCACATCCGCAAATACTATAAATGGTCCTTATATCCTATATTTTGTAACGTAATGTATGTTGCTGAAATAACTAAACAAGGGGTGAATGTTGGAAGGAACCCAAAGTCCCCGTTTAATAACGTTTTATGTTTATTATTTATTATTTTATAAATTATAAATAAAAATATATTTAATAAAAAAATATAACTAAAATATAAAATTTATTAATTTTTTATAAACAAAAAAAATATATTTTCATTCACTTATTTTGAAAATAATTTTTCATTTTTTTTTCTTCCACACCACTCTAACTCATTATTTTATTTAAAACTTCCCAGTTGACATACTATTGATAGATGTGAGTAACTACAGACAGGAGGCAGCGATAACAGAATTGGAAACAAATTCAGAATGAATTGAACATTTAATTATCTCTCTTTCAAATCAGTCATAGCTAAACAGTAGCAGTAGCAGTATGGAAAGCCAACGGACCCAATTCAAATACTTGAAACACCTCTCTCTCTCTCTCTCTCTCTCTCTCTCTCGAAAACACAAAACAATTGATTTTGACCACAAAATAATTGGTATGTGCCATGTGGTCGTGTAATTATTTATTATTTATTTTTTTTAAAATTAAATTATTATATTTTTTGATTTTTTTTATTAAAATGAGTTCAAAAAGTAAAATTCTTAATTAAAATATAAAAAAAAATTTAAAAAGAGAAAAATAAGTTAAAATAAGACAATAAATCAAATTTTATATTACTTATTTTTTTCTTTAATAAATTTTTTTTCATCTTTTAATTAATTAATTTTTTATTTTTTTGTTTCATCTGATGGAACCAGTTCACAAAAATAAAAAATTTAGAAAAAAAATAAAAAATAAGCAAATTTAAAGAAAGTGTGCCCAAACAAGGCCTGATGTGTAAAGTTTGGTAAAAAAAAAAAAAAAAAAGGACCCCACGTAATAATAAAAGAAATGAGTACATCAAAGGCACCACTCGGTAGTGACAACTGATATTTAGCACCAATCATACATTTTCCTTGTTTGGCAAGTTATTTTTGTAGATTTAATTATCAATCTTGATTTTTTATCTTTTGGATTAAAAATGTTAAAAAATTCAAGATTGTTTGTTTGAAAAAATAAAATTTTAAATTTTAAAAATTAAAAAATCAAATCAAAATACAAATTCTCATCACTTTTAAAATAATACAATAATACCTCTTATTCATAACTTATTTACTACCCCTACTAACTACATATAATTGTTAATATCAAATATATAGAAATATAAAATTATCCATTTTCAACAAAAAGCTAAAAAAACTAATTTTTTACCTTAACAACTAATTTCAAAAATACTAATTTAAAAATTAAATTACCATATAACTTACGTTGAACTAAATTTAACTTATTTGTTAAAAATACAAAAATAAAAGTTAATTTTTAAGATAGTTGGTTCGATGATGTCGTATC